>JBBPBX010060241.1:10584-21509 GCA_038048925.1 Garcialebias charrua
TATAGATATAGATATAGATATATAGATATAGATATAGATATATAGATATATATATATATATATATAGATATATATATATATATAGATATAGATATATAGATATGTGTATGTATGGTATTGTGAAGAGGAAGGTGTAATACACCACACTTAACAATTCAGAAGAGCTGAAGGCCACTATCAGAGCAACCTGGGCTCTCATAACACCTGAGCAGTGCCACAGACTGATAGACTCCATGCCATGCTGCATTGCTGCAGTAATCCAGACAAAAGAAGCCCCAACTAAGTATTGAGTGTTGTAGATGCTCATACTTTTCATGTTCATGCTCTTCTCTTCAGTTGGCTAACATCTCTAAAAATCATATTTTTTAATCAAATTTTTATTGATCCTAAGTAATATACTAATTTATTTATTTATTTATTTGTCCTAAGTAATACCGTATTCTAATTTTCTGAGATACTGAATTTGGGGTTTTCATTAGTTGTCAATTATAATAATCAACATTAAAAGAAGCCCAAAGACCAAAGACCCCAATGATGAGTAACACTAATGGAAACAATGTTCCCTCGCCCGGACGCGGGTCACCGGGGCCCCACTCTGGAGCCAGGCCCGGAGGTGGGGCACGTTGGCGAGCGCCTGGTGGCCGGGCTTTTACCCATGGAGCTCGGCCGGGCACAGCCCGAAGAGGAGACGTGGGTCCCCCTTCCCATGGGCTCACCACCTATGGGAGGGGCCAAAGGGGTCGGGTGCAATGTGGGATGGGTGGTGGCCGAGGGCGGGGACCCTGGCGGTCTGATCCTCGGCTACAGAAGCTGGCCATTGGGACATGGAATGTCACCTCTCTGGTGGGGAAGGAGCCTGAGCTAGTGTGTGAGGTTGAGAGGTTCCGGCTAGAAATAGTCGGACTCACCTCAACACATGGCTCTGGCTCTGGAACCAGTTTCCTTGAGAGGGGTTGGACACTCTTCCACTCTGGAGTTGCCCCTGGTGAGAGGCGCCGAGCAGGAGTGGGCATACTTGTTGCCCCCCATCTTGGTGCCTGTACGTTGGGGTTCACCCCGGTGAACGAGAGGGTAGCCTCCCTTCGCCTACGTGTGGGGGGACGGGCTCTGACTGTTGTTTGTGCCTATGCGCCAAACGGCAGCGCAGATTACCCACCCTTTTTGGAGTCCTTGGAGGGGGTATTGGAGAGTGCGCCTCCTGGGGACTCCCTTGTTCTACTGGGGGACTTCAACGCTCACGTGGGCAATGACAGTGAGACCTGGAGGGGTGTGGTTGGGAGGAACGGCCCCCCTGATCTGAACCCGAGTGGTGTTCTGTTATTGGACTTCTGTGCTCGTCATGGATTGTCCATAACGAACACCATGTTCAGGCATAAGGGTGTCCATATGTGCTCTTGGCACCAGGACACCCTAGGTCGCAGTTCGATGATCGACTTTGTTGTCGTCTCATCTGATCTGCGGCCGCATGTCCTGGACACTCGGGTGAAGAGAGGGGCGGAGCTGTCCACTGACCACTACCTGGTGGTGAGTTGGCTCCGATGGTGGGGGAGGATGCCGGTCAGACCTGGCAGACCCAAACGTATTGTGAGGGTCTGCTGGGAACGTCTGGCAGAGTCTCCCGTAAGACGGAGCTTTAACTCCCACCTCCGGGAGAGCTTTGAACACGTTCCGAGGGAGGCGGGGGACATTGAGTCCGAGTGGGCCATGTTCCGCGCCTCTATTGTCGAGGCAGCTTATCAGAGTTGTGGCCGCAAGGTTGTTGGTGCCTGTCGTGGTGGCAACCCTCGAACCCGGTGGTGGACACCGGCGGTGAGGGATGCTGTCAAGCTGAAGAAGGAGTCCTATTGGGCCTTTTTGGCCTGTGGGACCCCGGAAGCAGCAGATAGGTACCGACAGTCCAAGC
Source organism: Garcialebias charrua (assembly GCA_038048925.1). Classification (NCBI taxonomy): domain Eukaryota; kingdom Metazoa; phylum Chordata; class Actinopteri; order Cyprinodontiformes; family Rivulidae; genus Garcialebias; species Garcialebias charrua. The sequence goes on from JBBPBX010060241.1 coordinate 12,488, forward strand.
GGCATGCGGCTCGGGTGGTTGCTGAGGCAAAAACTCGGGCGTGGGAGGAGTTCGGAGAGGCCATGGAGAATGACTTCCGTACGGCTTCGAGGCGATTCTGGTCCACCATCCGGCGTCTCAGGGGGGGAAAGCGGTACGCGACCAACACCATTTATGGTGGGGATGGCGTGCTGTTGACCTCAACTCGGGATGTTGTGAGTCGGTGGGCGGAATACTTCGAAGACCTCCTCAATCCTACTGGCACGTCTTCCACTGAGGAAGCGGAGCCTGGGGACTTTGGGTCGGGCTCTCCAATCTCTGGTGCTGAGGTCACCGAGGTGGTTAAAAAGCTCCGCGGTGGCAGGGCTCCGGGGGTGGATGAGATTCGCCCTGAGTTCCTTAGGGCTCTGGATGTTGTGGGGTTGTGTTGGCTTACGCGACTCTGCAATATCGCGTGGACATCGGGGGCAGTTCCCTTGGATTGGCAGACTGGGGTGGTGGTTCCCCTATTCAAAAAGGGGGACCGTAGGGTGTGTTCCAACTATAGGGGGATCACACTCTTAAGCCTCCCTGGTAAGGTCTATTCAGGGGTTCTGGAGAGGAGGGTCCATCGGATAGTCGAACCTCGGATTCAGGAGGAGCAGTGTGGTTTTCGTGCTGGTCGTGGAACACTGGACCAGCTCTACACCCTCAGCAGGGTCCTGGAGGGTGCGTGGGAGTTTGCCCAACCAGTTTACATGTGCTTTGTGGACTTGGAAAAGGCATTTGACCGCGTCCCTCGGGGGGTTCTGTGGGGGGTACTCCGGGAGTATGGGGTACCAGGCCCATTGATATGGGCTGTTAGGTCCCTGTACGACCGGTGTCAGAGCTTGGTCCGCATTGCCGGCAGTAAGTCAGGCTCGTTTCCAGTGAGAGTTGGACTCCGCCAAGGTTGCCCTTTGTCACCGATTCTGTTCATAACTTTTATGGACAGAATTTCTAGGCGCAGCCAAGGTGTTGAGAGGATCCGTTTTGGTGGCCTTGGAATCGCTTCTCTGTTTTTTGCAGATGATGTGGTCCTATTGGCTTCATCAGATCGTGATCTACAGCTTTCACTGGAGCGGTTTGCAGCCGAGTGTGATACGGCCGGGATGAGGATCAGTTCCTCCAAATCCGAGGCCATGGTCTTGAGCCGGAAAAGGGTAGCATGCCCTCTCCGGGTCGGGGAGGAGGTCCTGCCCCAAGTGGAGGAGTTTAAGTATCTCGGGTCTTGTTCACGAATGAGGGAAAACTGGAGCGTGAGATCGATAGGCGGATAGGTGCAGCATCCGCAGTGAAGCGGGCGCTGTACCGGTCTGTCGTGGTGAAGAGAGAGCTGAGTCGAAAGGCAAAGCTCTCAATTTACCGATCGATCTACGTTCCCACCCTCATCTATGGTCATGAGCTTTGGGTTGTGACCGAAAGAACGAGATCTCGGATACAAGCGGCTGAAATGAGTTTTCTCCGCAGGGTGTCTGGACTCTCCCTTAGAGATAGGGTGAGAAGCTCAGTCATCCGGGAGGGACTCGGAGTAGAGCCGCTGCTTCTCCACATCGAGAGGAGCCAGTTGAGATGGCTCGGGAATCTGGTTAGGATTTCTCCTGGACGCCTCCCTGGTGAGGTGTTCCAGGCACGTCTCACCGGGAGGAGACCCAGAGGAAGACCGTAACGTGAAGCGGCGGTGGCGGCGGGATGTGGGAGGAGTTAGCAGAGTTTACTTGCTAAACGTGAAAAGTTCACAATTCAAAACACCCGATATCCCGACTTCCTCACTGGCACTCCGCCAGGCAAGGTCCTTTTTATTTCTTCTCCATACATGAACAGGACTTCGCGGGTTGTTTCCGTGTCTCACAAACAATACGTCACACAGTTGCGCAATACCCGTCCCCTCGTTACCGCGTCACATAGCTGACTCTCCCTCTCTCCTCCCCCGACTCTCCCTGATTGGTTGACAGACGCGTTGAACGGCGAAATCTTCTGCATTTTCAAGGCGAGCTGTGGAGGCTGCCGCAGGCACCGCATGCACGGAAAACGCTCTGCCGCCCCTTCTGCACCGCTCAAAACAGACGTGACGCGACGCACGACCCCTGGAGGCGCGTCCCCCATTGACTTTGCATGTAAACCGGCCGCTCCTGCAGCTTAAAACGCGTTCGGTGTGGACGTACCATGAGTGAAGAAAGGAGCAGGAGGAGGAGGAGGAGGAGGAAAGTCAGGGGTGAAAGGATGAATGATTGTGGAGGGTTGGAGCTGAAGGAGCTTTAGATGGATCTAAAACCAGGTTTGACTTTCTGACACTCGGGGTGGCAAGAAGCGAATAAAAAGCCACATTTTGTCAGTTCATGCAAGCCATCAAATCTGTTCTAGTGACACACCGAGCTGCACTTAATAAGGCAGCGTCTCACTGGAGAAAAGAAAAAAACCAAGCGGGTTGTCTCTTGTTGAAGCAGACGGATGAGTCGGCATCCTGGAGCTGTGCAGAAGTGTGTTTGGAAATAATTGCTGCCAGCTTTGAAATGCAAATGTCTTGTGTGATTAAGTATTAAATGTTTAGTCATATCTTTTCTAACAAATCTTTCTGTGTGTCTGTTTTGGTCCGTCCCCCCCCCCTCTCCTCCTCCACCGCTCGCAGTCCAAGGAGTCGTCATCTGTGCTGAGCTGCGACGTCTCCCCGGACGACAAGTACATAGTGACGGGCTCCGGGGACAAGAAGGCCACGGTGTATGAGGTGGTGTACTGAGGGCCAGGAGAAGAAAACAACAGATTTTTTTTTTTTTTTTCATTTCTTTTTCGGAGTTTATACAAACTGAGCGATTAGGTTTCCTGTCAACCCCACCTGATCAGCAGCAACAGCACATCTGTCCTGACCCACAACACTCAGCTGTGATATAAGCTATTGTAGATGGTTTTAAACGTCCCCACCCTCCCCCTCCCTTCCTCCTCCCATTTTTAGCTCCACAAATGAGGCATGATAGCAGGGAGGGAGGCAGAATTAAAAAAAAACACAAGATAAGGAAGACAAAGGAAGAGGGCGGTGGAGTGTAAAGATAAAATTGGAAAAACGAGCAGCGAAAGACAGAGAGAGTGAAAGAAAAAGGGTGAGGGGAAGAGGGAGGCAGGGTAATTAGGGCTGTTTCCTGATTAAGAGCTCAGTGGAAGGGAGGCCCCCAGAGGAGGCGCAAAGCGGCACTGTGGGAGCGCCAGCCTGCAGCACTGATACCACACAATCGATTCATTAGCCAGACAGTGGAGGCCTTAATGAGGCCGACGCTGACGCGAGAGGTGTCAGGAGCTGGGGAGGGACAGCTCTCTGAGAGGGGAAAGAACCGCGTCAGATCGCCACAGACATGAAACCTGCTCCCATACACAAACTGGTGTCGGCGCACGTCACCAGGCGAGAGTAGCTCGTAACACCCCCTAAAGGAAAACGTATGAAAGGAGGAAAACACTCATGGCGCTCCTCCTCTCGTTACCCGTTTCGTTTTGTTCTGACAAAGACGAGGAAGTCGATGAGATTCTCTGATTGTCAGCTGAAAGTGTTCCCTTTAATTCCTCCAGACTGTTCCCCTGACCTCACTGTACGGCAGGCTGGAGAGCAAATCACGCTATCAACACAATTAAGAAATTTTTATTTTTTACACAAATAGTTAAACTTTTCACTTCCAAACATCCTTATTTACACCAGCTTGCTGCCTCAGACTTTCAGATACATTTTCTTTTTTGATTTTTATAAAAAATATCCCACTCTAGTTCTTGTCCTGATTCAAAACAAGATTTTTTTGCACCATACCCACGTCTGTAAGAGAAATGTAAAGTTTCATAACCCCACAAACTGAAAGCACACTGCGTCTAACGAGAGCCTCCAGGGTCACTGATGAACACATGGCGTTGTATTTGTTTGTTTTAAAAAATATTGGAGTGTGAAAATTAACAAATTCACAATTCACCATCTGAAGCAGTTGCCTGGTAACAGGCGGGATTGTAGAAATCTACAGCATAAAGTTAGTGTCTCTCTGGATTATCTCTTGGAGGCTAGTGAGGAATTCAGTCTTGACTCGGTTTTGTGACTAAGAAACTTTCAAACGCGGGTCACCAGTTTGCACATCCATTTTTTTAATTGGCTTCTTTTTTTTTGTCTTGATGCATGCTCAATAATCCAGGTAGGTAAATCCAACAAGGTGGAGTCAGGTCCTCTGGATGGATTCTTCTTTGTAGAAACAATTTGTTTTTTATTCAAAAGACTTGTTCAGGCTGAAGAGCCGCGACAAACTCACAGCTCAAAAGTATGGCCCAGCACAGAAGATCAACATCATCAGGCCAGGACTCTGCAGTCTACACTCATCTCCAGGCCAACGGTCAGTCTGTCAGACGATGTTCACATCCTTGATAGAGAGGAACGTTGGTTGGAGAGAGCAGTGAAGGCGGCCATCTTTGCGAAAAGAACTCATCCATCATTAAACAGAGGCGGAGGCCTCCGCGTTCAACTGTCCTCCTCTTCCAATGCTGTCATTGCATCACTCAGTCTTCTGTGGATAATAAACAGACATCAGGGCACTAGTGATCAGTTGTTAGGCTGATGGTCCTCCTTTTGCATGTGATCAACCAGTCTAGCTGTCACCATTAAACTAGTTGATCCACTATGAGAAGGTGCTGCTTATGAGTTTATTGCATCTCGTAACAGTCGTAATTGTGTGGTGTCTCTGTAAGACAGCTTGAAGGGCCCCACATACTCCACCCAAAGTGCCAAAATTGTCTCTCGTTGTATTTAGGTGATGAAAATCACAATTTTGTTCGCAGAGCAGCTTCGCCCGCCCCGAGTCTCATCACTGACAAGTGATGTCACAGGTATACGAGCCACTCCCTTCGGTAGAGTTATGGGAGAAGCATGCTTGCTGATGGACACGTGGGCTGTTTTGTAGTTTAATTTCCTAACTCAAAGGTAACGTTGCAGGTTGTATGAACTCTGTTTCGTGTATGATGAGAGACTGGGCCTTGTAAGGTTGTTGAAGTGTGTGTTAAACAAAAGGACAAGCACTGTCCAGTACGCCAGTGTGGTTGGGAGTTTTTGACTGTCCAACTGGTTGTTGCCACCACCTCTCGACCACTAGTTACAAATCCAACCCACGTTTAAGCTCTTCAGACTGAAGCGCTTTTGTCCTGAGGACCTGACTCAACCTGCAGCTCTTCTGTGTGCAAGGTTTGCAAAACTGTTCCATCTAAACTGTGCACAATACTATGTCCACCTCCATCTACATCATATCCACCTCGTCATGTCCATATTGCCTCCACATTTATGATTTAATCCACTACACTACACTTTTGAAATGAAATGGCATATTTGACAGAAAACATGTCTTAAGTTTAATAAACATTAAATGATTGATAATAATTTAACACAACTGGTTAAGAGTGTCAAACTGCAGCTCTTGTAGTTTGGAGACGAGCTAATTTACCAGTTCCTAACACACTGAGGAGGAACAGGAAGTGATTGTAGTGGAAAAGGAGGAGCACAACTGTACTGGTGTTGCAGCGCAGAACTGAGAAGTGAGGTTTTCAGATCATTTAGGAGGAAACCGGCCGCTTCGTTCATTCAGTGGAGTCAGATAGGTTGAACACGACATGACTTCAAGTGATCTCCGACTTTTAACCACACTGTTGTCACTAAATGTTAACCACATTTACTGCAGACTTCACCTTAAATCAATGAAATCAGAAAAAAAAGTCAAATATTTTATCCTGATTTGTATTTTTTATCATTTCAAACTGACAGACTGCATATTGGAGCTGTCTGCTTCTGCAGAGCATGCACACGTCAAGATGTTTTTTTTTTTTTACTCGGTAAGTTCAATTTTTTTAACAAACAAGTGATTGCTTGTGTCACGAATTGATGTTAAACTTGTGGGGTTGACCGTGGTTAGCTTGGGGTTCAGATGAATCTAAACCAGGGGAGCAGATTATGCTTTCCTATGTGATGATGTCAAGCAGAGGGTTTACATCTGCAGCCGTCCAGTGGAAAGAAAAATAAAATGGAGCCTCTATTTAAGATTAGAGCCGGTTCTAGTCAGCTGTTTGTTTTTACTTTGCCCCACTCCTTTCAGAAGCGGTAGTGATCATACTTCAGTCTGTTTTTGGTCTTTATACCTCTGAGAGCTGGCTGCGGCTCGGCCCCATCCAAGATGCTCCAGTTTCGCTGCCTGAAAGCTCCTCCGCTGACTGAAGGGAATCTGGTTTTAGTCGTCGAGAAAGGCGAGTGGTCCCACAGACCCACCTTCACAGAAGAAAGAATGGCAGTATGCAATTTACTTTACCTGTATAAAAGTTTAGCAAGATTTGTGTCACTGTAGCACTAAAGCAGAACAATAAATAAGTTGATCTGTATAGTTTCATGCCTTTGCCTGCCTCTTACCATACCTGTCAAGTTTTGTATTTAAAAATAAGGGAAATTTTCTGCCGGGTACGCCGAGCCACCCCACTAGGCCAGGGATCTACAACCTTTATGATCAAAAGAGCCATTTCTGCCCCTTTGTTCACTAAATTAAATGTTTCCGGAGCCAACTGGGATTCTCAACTGGTGGCCCACAGACCACTTTAAGTTTGTTAAAGGACAATTTTCTGACCGGTAGTTTTCTGGCCATTGTAAAGCTGAAAATATCTAATGATTTGTTGATATTTTTACATTTTAAGACTAAAAAAGACCAGATTATCATAAAGAAGGAAAAAATAATGTGATCTTTCCCAATTAAAAAATAAAATAATGAACTATGCAGGTCTAGGTAAATTATTTTAATTGTGGAAAAATTAAATATCCTACTTCAAATAAATAAAGTTAACTTATGTTTTACTCCTTCTATTAGTTCTAGTATTCACACATTTGCAAAGGAAATGACAGGAAAAACTGCTAAAACTAGCCCTTTTTGTTGTTATAAGAACAAATAAAATTCAGTTTAAAGTTAGTTTTGATCAAAGCTTGGAGGAGCCACTGCTGAGGGACCAAAGAGCCACATGTGGCCCCAGAGCCGCAGGTTGCAGCCCCCTGCACTAGCCAACCAAAGTCCAGGACCCCTAACATTTTAAGACAGGTTTACAAGAAATCTAAAATAACTACCTATCAGCCTCTTTCAAACCAGTTATGTGGTCACAATCTGATAAGCCTACCTTTGTGCTTGACGGATTTTTCATGCTGACGGACATCGTTCCTTCCCCCATGAGACTAAAGTCGCAGTTACAAATCTTAAAAAACGCATAAACTTTAGGAAAATAAATTCGCTGTCCCATTTTTCAACATATTTACACGAAATCTTAACTTTTTTGGCAGGTACGCGTCCTCTCTCGTTACTTCTCGTTACATCCATCTCTGTGTTTTTCCGGGTTTGTTCTCCACCGCGCCAGCACAAACATCGCGAGAACTGCCACCGAGGCGACTGCAGGTGGCAGTTCTCGCGAGGCTAGTGACAGAGGCACCGGAATGTTTTTTTTTTTTTTTAAATAATATTATAATACGGGAGATTTCCGGGAAAATAATAATTCGGGATCACGACGGGAAAGAGGGGTAAAATACGGTAGTTTCCCGGCCAAAACGGGAGACTTGACAGATATGGCCTCTTACTGTCTGACAGTCTCTGGTAGCCATGACGCTCACGCACGAGCGCGCACACCACTGAAGATGATGCTGTATAATGGCTATGCATATGTTGGGTTAGCATCAGTGTTTGGGGTGTTGTATTTGAGACTCCTGTGTCCCCCTGCCTGAGCTTCATTCTGTTCCAGCTGTGAATAAACTTTTTGTTTTTTTACAGCTCATGTCAAGTTTTCTCTTTTGAAAAGCCAAGGAACTTTATTTTTCTTTTTGGATGCACTCTCTTCACTCCCGATGTTTTTTTTTTCCCTTGTGCTGTACAAGAAATACTGTGTGTGAAAAATAAATGAAACACGTGTTCAACTTTTCATGCGTTTGCAGAGTCTAACTTTTTATATTTTATTGTGACATTAGTCCATGTAGGAGTTTGTGCTCTACCCAAGTTTAGTTTCATGTTAGCGTGCCAACAAACATGCAAGTCGCTGGTGAAGATTCTCAGTCGTCCAGGACATGATAAAATCAAAAAAGGTGTTCAATACAAGATCAACTGGACTTTATTTGTTACAGAAGACGTTTCGACCTCTATCCAGAGGGCTTTATCAATTCAACGCACAGACTGTGCATTGAATGCGTGTGGAGTTATAACAGTCTTAGGAGTCACGCACCAACATATGTAAATTGCAAGCTGAGGTAACACATACATGTAAATTGACAGATCAGTCAGAGACCTCAAGGGAACCCCCTACTGTTAAGGTGTGATCTGTCAATTTACATGTACAGTATGCGTTACCTCAGCTTGCAATTTACATATGTTGGTGCGTGACCCCTAAGACTGTTATAACTCCACACGCACACAGTCTATGCATAGAATTGATAAAGCCCTCTGGATAGAGGTCGAAACGTCTTCTGTAACAAATAAAGTCCAGTTGATCTTGTATTGAACGCCTTTTTTGATTTTAAACATGCAAGTCAATTACCGTTTTTTCCAAAGTATAAGTCACAGTTTTTTTTGCATAGATTTGTCAGTCCTGCGACTTATACGCTGAAGCAACTTATATACAGTATATACAGTATACAGTATATATATTTTTTCCATTTGGGTTGTGCATCTCTAGTCTGTGGACAATTTAAATCTTGAAGCACCGCCAAAAAAAATCAAATAAATGAGCAGCAAACATTCTTCACCACTTGCAGTACAGTAGTTAGCTTACCAAAATGTGACTCAGTGCAATACAATGACAAAGAAGGAAAATGTTTCTATGTAATTTTTTAAGATTAATAAAAAGGACTTGATTTCCAAGCAGCTGAACATTGAGCCGCCAGTGCAGCTGTGGATTCTCAAGTGCTGAAAGAAAAGGCTGAACATCAAGAAAAACATCTTTATTCACCCAACAGTGACAACCAACTTAATCCAGTGATTAAAAAAAAAAAAAAAAGAGCAAAGTCACCGTT
>JBBPBX010060242.1:0-21509 GCA_038048925.1 Garcialebias charrua
TTTCTATGACCTCCACTCTTCTTTCTCTTTCATTCTCTTCATTCATTAGCTCCTCAAAGTAATCCTTCCATCTTCCCATCACACTCTCCTCACTTGTTAGAACATTCCCATTCCCATCTTTAATAAGCCTAACCTGTTGCACATCCTTTCCAGCCTGATCCCTCTGTCTTGCCAATCGGTACAAGTCCTTCTCGCCCTCTTTAGTGTCCAGTCTCCCATACAACTCATTGTACGCCCTCTGCTTTGCCTTAGCTACTTCCCTCTTTGCTCTATGTCCCATCTCCTTATATTCCTGTCTCCTCTCTTCAGTCCTCTCACTGTCATATTTCTTCTTGGCTAATCTCTTTCTTTGAATGGCGTCCTGCACTTCACTATTCCACCACCAGGTTTCCTTATCATCCATTCTCTGTCCAGATGACACACCAAGTACCTTCCTACCTGTCTCTCTAATTACTGTTGCTGTAGTAGCCCAGTCACTTGGAAGCTCTTTCTTACCACCCAGAGCCTTTAACAGCTCGTCTCTGAATTTCTCACAACATTCTTCCTTCTTTAGCTTCCACCATTTGGTCTTCTTCTCTGATTTTACTCTTTTTCGTAACAACAGTCATTCTACACACAACCATCCGATGCTGTCTGGCCACGCTCTCCCCTGCCACAACCTTACAGTCTCCAATCTCTCTCAGGTTTCCTCTTCTACACAGAATGTAGTCGACCTGTGTACTCCTCCACTCTTATAGGTCACTCTATGTTCCTCCCTCTTTTGGAAATAGGTATTGACTAGCCATTTCCATTCTCTTGGCAAAATCCAACACCATCTGTCCTTCTTGGTTTCTTTCCTTGACACCAAACCTACCCATCACTTCCTCATCCCCTCTGTTTCCTTCACCAACATGTCCATTCAGGTCTGCTCCAATCACCACTCTTTCCTCCCTGGGAATACTCTCTATCACTTCATCCAAATCTTTCCAAAATTTATCTTTCTCCTCCCCATCACATCCAACCTGTGGAGCATAACCACTGACTATGTTTAGCATCAGACCTTCTACTTCTACCTTCAGACACATCACCCTATCTGACACTCTCTTCACCTCTACTACATTCTTTGCCAACTCCTCCTTCAGGACCACCCCTACTCCATTTCTCTTTCTATCCACACCATGGTAAAACAGTTTGAACCCTGCTCCAATACTGCGAGCCTTGCTGCCCTTCCACTTGGTCTCTTGGACACATAAAACATCTACCTTTCTTCTCTGCATCATGTCAGCCAGCTCTCTACCTTTGCCTGTCATTGTCCCCACATTTAGAGTTGCAACCCTCAGTCCTACATTCTTCACTTTCCTCTTCTCCCTCTGTCTCCTGACACGCTTCCCTCCTCGGGGTCTTCGACTAACAGTAGTACAATTTCCGCCGGCACCCTGTTTGTCAACAGCACCGGTGGCGGACGTTGTTAACCCGGGCCTCGACCGATCCGGTATGGCTTCACTTTGATGAACTCGCATTATGGTTTTGGCAAGTGTTTTACATCGGATGCCATTCCTGACACAACCCTCACCATTTACCCAGGCTTGGGACCGGCACAAGAGATACACTGGCTTGTGCTCCCTAGTGGCTGGTTTACATACCATAAAAATTTATAGGACCAATATTTGGCCACCTTTAAAAAGTAAGGTGACCAGATTTCTGAAGGCAAATCTGGAGACATTTCCAGCTCGGAGACCAAAAACAATTAAATTTTATCAAGATGAAATTAAAAACGGGGACGGTTACAGTTTCATTTATTTTTACATATTTATTCATGTTTGAACAACAAAAAAATCAAATATAACAGCAAGAGTGTGTCTCCACACTTTTAACATTTCCCAAGAGTAATAAAATGAATAAAGTATTAGTAGTAGTAATAGAGTACTAAAACTGGGGAGGAGAGTCAAGGGTATATACTAGTAAGTGAGCGTGCATACCTTGTGAGTGAATGAGAAGAACATGTATGTACTTTCAGTGGTGTGTATTAGAGGCTGACATTTTTTCGGGAATCCCACGGGTCACGTGATTCCCACGGGATTCCTGTGGGATGGGAATTGACGTAACTGTTATTCACGTGATTGGGACGGTACAGGATCGAAAGTTAACGGGAGCAGACGGGAGCGGGAAATATGTCGTGACAAAAAAAAAAACATGGAACGTCGCCATTTTGTAGTTCTCTTTCCACCAGCTTGCACTGTAACGCAAGTTAAAAGAACTACATGACCCAGAAGGCAACGGTACTTCCGGCCACTGCTTTCGCCGGAATTCGAAGAGTAGCAGCAATGGAGGGAGTGAAGATGAGCGGAGAAACCGATGTGGTTAAAGTTGATTTGCAACGCAAAGTCAGAAGTAACAATCTTTCTATTAAGCTCACAGAATTGGCAGGAAAGTCGCAAATATTAAAGAACTTTGCGAGAGTTGAGTGTGACGGTGTTAACACGCTGTATGTCGCTTGTAAGACGTGCTTAGCTTTAGTCAAGTACAGTACACCAGTGAGTCGGGGACGAGTGGTCTCAAAAGGCACACCTGCTACTTTTGTTTACAAGTTTTGTGCAGTATTTTTGTTGAGAAAATTAAAACATAAAAGCAATGTCACTGTTTTAAAGGGGACCAAATGTAGGATATATAATTTTTTGTGGTTTATCTGTGGGCTATCCAGACCATTTTCAGTCAATTTTATACACAAAATAATGCTTAGATTAAAAAATATCCCCTTTCTAATTCTGCCAAATTTCACTTCCGTTCTAAACGACCGGTTTATGAATAATGAGGTCTGAAAGCCACGCCCTACAAAGACCTATTTACATTAACTACGCCCTCTGCAACAGCCAGTATCTCTAATATGTTGTTATTTTAAAATTAGCTCTTTTTTATTACTCATTTGACTTACTGTTAGTGCTAGTAGCTTAAGATAACTTACCAAAGCCCTCTGCGCGCGCCGCCATTTGCAGCTCCTTTTTTTAGCATTAGCTCCGAGGCTAATGATAGCTTTTCCTCTCCGAGCGGGCGGTGTGCTCCGCTCGTTGCATGCGGCGCTTGTTGGAGCGTGCTTCAGTCCACACACAAAGTTCACAGAATGTCTCCAGTTAATTTATCCGCATGAGGCAACTTTTGACCGGACCCCCGGACGTCAAAAGTCAGTAGCTCCAGTCCCAACAACTCCCGCACGCAGATGGTGTCTTCGCCGGCGGTCTGCAAAACAAAAGGCTTAAAAAAAAAAAAAAGGAAATCCGCGACCGTGACGCGAACCTGTGTCCTTCGGATGACGAGTCCAGTTCATTACCTCTGGGCCAACCGTGCAGTTGTGCAAAGACGGACTTTCATTGTATAAGAAATAATCACAACCACCTACATTTAGAACGCTGAAGTTTTGATTAGATTTTGATGAAGTGAAAGGTATTCTTAAAATAAATAAGTTGCTAATCTGAAAATATATCGATCAGTGGTGCTTGATGGCTCTTTTTTATTACTCATTACGCGAAGAGAGTGTGTGTGTGCACAGTTTTCTGCCGGCTTCGCGTTGGGAGCGATATTACACTAAAAATTGAACTAAAACGTAAAAATAACAATTATAAAGTATTATTATGTCGATGTATATGTCTAGTCTCACCCCGATTTCTCCGAAACAAAAGGCTTTAAAAAAAAGGGGGGAAAAAAAGATGCCATTGACGGGACGCGATCTCCGCTCTCCTGCGTGGCGGTCAAGTGTCGTAACCGCTCAACCAAACTGACAGTTGTGCAACAGTTGTCCTTCATCATATAAGAAACAAGTCCAAACCGCTAGAGTGTGTGTGCACAGTTTTAACGAGACAGAGTTCATTCAAACAAGGTAATAAAACATTCTGGTTTTACTCGAGATGTGCTGCATGGCTGGAGCAGGGCAAACCCCTAGCCCCCCATGGGCTAAATAAATGAATAAATGACCGCCAGGTCAGCTCCTAAACCGCTAGGCAACCGTGACATCTTTTATACTCAAGTGGGTGGAGCATCACCAGGGGTTGCTAGGTGAGGGGCTGGACTCAGGTTTGAGGTGATTGGCTACGGTTTGTGACATCACAAACCGCAGGAAGTGTGAAACGGAGCGTTTTTAATCACAGACAAATAAATCTACTTAGAGTAAATAAACCACTGGGTGCATTTTTTTGGCACAAGGACTGTTTTTTTATGAAGTAAATACCCAAAGTTTAGTAAAAAAACATTAAAAAGTGAATTTTGCATGTGTGGTCCCCTTTAAGGAAATTTCTCAATAAATGAGTAAAATGCAACATTCTATGTTGGGGTTTATTCAATTAACTGACCTCCAAATGAGCTAAAAACAGAGACTAAGGTGGTCCTCTGCAGGAAAATCTATAGAGATTACAGGAGGCCATGTACTACGTTTTGTGCTCTTTAGTGATTAAAAAAAAATTTTGTAATGATTTCCATATCTATATATATATACTGTATATGTGGAGTTTGTAACAGGAAAAAGTGTGATGATTGCAGGAGTGCCTAAATGTAAAAATGTATTGTTTTACTAGTGATAAAAAAATTTTTTTTTACATTAAGGCAAAAAATGCCTTCCTCTACTGCCACAGATGAACTGTTTCTGTTGCTATATCTATTTAAATCAAACTGCAAAACACAAAGTAGCCTAATCTTAAAAACATTGTGGTGAAGATTAAATCAAATTAATTGTATTGCTTACGAGTAAATTAGGAAGAAAAGATGGGAGCGGTACAGGAGCGGGAGTCATTTTGAATGGGAGCGGGATGGGAGTGGGAGTCATTGCACCAGGAGTGGGACAGGACAGGAATTAATTTTTTACTCAAGCCTGGGAGTGGGACGGGACAGGATTATTTTCTGTGGGAGTGTGACGGGACAGGAGTAGAAATTCACTCCCGTGTCACCCTCTAGTGTGTATAAGTACACAGTGTATGGTTACGTAGCTGATGTGTGTTTATATTGTGTGTGTGTGTGAGGTGAGTGAAGGTCAGGTAGTTCGCTGACATGAGCTCGTCTCTGGTTCTGCAAGGCCTTCTCTGTCTGAAGAGCCATCAGCCATGGAGGTCTGGACTAGAAGAAGAGCAGAAAAGGTTACGCACAAAACTGAAAGAGCACAGATAATAGTAACAAGAAATACTTAAAACATAAGAAATAAGACACAATATAGTAATACAGTATGATTATATTGTTTTCTTTTTATTTGTTCTTCCATTACATGTAATTACTACTGTTTACATTTATTTACACTACTCTAATATCTACACCACTGCTGGTACATATACAGTGTGCTCTGAACGGTCTTATTTAGGGATGCCCAATGTGCCTTACTGCATATGCCACTTTTTGCCTCTACAACAACATCAACTACTACCTCATACATATACTGTGTACATTGACTCATACGCTGCTTTGCCACTTTGCAAATGTCAATGCTAGAAACCTTTAGTTTATTTTAGTTATACTTTTTATACTCTTTTTTTTATACCACTATGCAAAAAAACTCAGGACAGTGTTAGTTTTACTATTTTATGCTTATGTCTACAGGTAGTCCCCGATTTACGAGCGCTCTGATCTGCGAGGTTCCAGACTTACGAGCTGCGAATTTTTGGAAAAAACGAAAAAAATACTGAGTTTTCATGTGTTTTTTCACTACAGTTAGTTAGTTAAGCATATAGACACACGTTTCCGATCATTTTTATGCACTCAAAAGTAGTTTTTAGATGAAAATAGAGTGTTTTTAGTCGCGCTAGCGAAAACCGTTCCAATTTACGAGCGAATTTCCGGATTTACGAGAGAAATGGCGGCCGTTCCAAATTACGAGATTTCCGGTTTACGAGCGCCTCGTTGTAACGGATCTCGCTCGTAAATCGGGGACTACCTGTATTATTATATGTTTCAGTGTTTCAATGTTTAGATGTTTACTGTTGCACCGAGGGACTGAGAGAAACGCAATTTCGGTCCTGTGTATGTCCTGCACTGTACATATTGCAGATCTGACAATAAAGTTGACTTTGACTTATTTCATCGTTACTCAAAAAACTGCTTTATTCTTCTTTATATCAGTCTTCCTATTTTCCTCTACTTTCGTTCACTCTTTTCTACCAGTCTTTGTATTTTTCTTCTCTTTAACTCTTCTTTCTATCAGTCTATTTCCCTCCTCTCTCCTCTTCTACAAGTCTTCCAATTCTCTAATAAACAGAGACATAATATAATCACAATCCCCTCCAAAAATATTAGAACATATACTGAAAATTTACTATTTGACAAAGAAAACAATATTTTTGTTTCAGATACTCCCTTTAGAAGTTGATAAGTTTTAGATGAGAAACTGGGGTTATCCTAATATAATATTATAAATATTAACATTATTGAAAATGATTTAGAGCTCACCATTGCACAGAACTGGTGAAAGTTACGAATGATATTCTCATGGCCTCTGACAATGGACAGGTGTCTACACTGGTCCTGTTAGTCCTCACTGCTGCATTTCATACAGTTGATCACAATGTTTTATTACACGCCAATTCAAATCAGTTTATTCATATATTTCCAAGTCACAACAGAAGTCATCTCAGGGCACTGAACAGAAACATATATATATAAATAAGTTAACACAATTTATCTGAGGAGCCAGCAGACTGATTTGAGTTTTAATATATTAGCAAAACAACTCATAACTAGCTCTGAAAATATAAACTAAAGGTCACCAATCAATGCTTGATTTAGGTCTTCATCTTTAGTTAAACTAAACACATCTCAGCCCTATTTTATTTTTTTTACCTGGACACAGCGGACAACACTAGAAACATTTCCTACTGCGAACAGAACTTATATCACGGCAGGATCAGCTCAGTTCAAATTAAATGATCCGTTCATACCATCACAGGAGAGCTCCCTGTCTGTGCTTCTTCTTCTTCTGTTTTAAAGTCGGCGCGCATGGCTCTTCTTCTTCTCTGTCTGTAACGTCTGCGCTGCAGCGCCGGCGTTACCAGCTTCTACCGTAATAGCGGTTGTTGCGCGCAACTGCACGCGCGAACCTCAAATCGGGGACGTTTTCGGGGACAGATTTAGCTGGGGACAGGTCGTCCAAGACGGGGACTGTCCCCGAAAATCGGGGACGTCTGGTCTACCTATTAAAAAGGGGAAGAAAAGTGAGAAACGACACGGACGGATCCTGTGTTTCCTGCAGTATGTACAATGGAGAAAAAGGCCGTAAGCGCCCCCTCCTGGACATACTGAGCATCGACGTATAAAATGAATACATGTATGTCTGTGGTGCAGATTGCAGAAAGAATAAAAATGTCCACTCTGGAGGTAAAACACTTGCCGAGTTTATGTCCCGACGTGGAAACTAAAAAGCGGAAGAGCGGATGATGACGTCATGTAGCCGTTTAATTTCCCATCATGCATCACGTTGTTCAACCACTAAAACAGCTAAAAATAACAAACACAAGAAACTAAACTGTGCAAAGCTATTCAGGCTTTCTGTTATTTTAGGCTTTACTGAATTTGCCGCCAGAATTTTTCCACATTGAAACCGTGAGTGAAAACGGTAGTTGTTCAGACACACATAAAAAGCGATGAGCGTCATGTACCTCTAGGTTGAGATGACATTAGTCCGTGGGGGCGCTCTCAAAAGCTGTCATACCAATCTGTTAGCGTTGCACCACTGGGTGACCCTTCCCCCGGGGTCACCCTACGATGCGTCTGTGCACCTGTGTTCAACAGCCTTCAACGGTTGGTAGGAAAGGCGGTCTGTATGACACCGCCTAGGCTGAAGGTGAACTAAAGGTAATCAGGTGCTCACAACGTGCACCATAGGGGGACACGGCATGTCTGTCTCAACTCATTTTGGACAAAACAGCAATTGTCGATTACTCTGCTGCTTGACCTTGCTGTTTTTCTTTCATACCATGAAAATTTACAATTATAATTTATAATCACATAAACTGTGCAATAGATAAATTTACAATAAATACAAAAAAATAAAATTGTATTGTATAATACATTTGCGCAGCTTCGTCCATAAATCAACTTGTCCATTGGTTCTGTTAGCCCATATTAGTCCAAATGTTCCTGTCCAGAACTGCTCTGCCAAGATGGAGCAGCTGAAGAGCAGCTCACTCCTAACCCGAAGGTTGAAGGTTCAATCCCCAGCAACATACAATAATGACAACACACATCATTCAATATTAATATTATCTAAAGTGACTAAAATAAGTTAACATTTTAAGTAGAAAAGGCATTTACTGTATATTCATTTACAGTACTGGTTATTCATTTCCTCTATATTTTATAACATAACATTATTCACATGAAATGTGAATAACATCACATTTCTCTCCTTGTATTGTTAATAAATAAGTCCATTTTTATGAATAACCCACTTAAACTGTGAAAGTGATTTGCAATTTAGTCGTGCTGTTTTAATTATATTTTTTGTATTTTTAATTAGGGGCGGGTATATATTTTTAAGACAGGTAGCTGATCGTTTGGTTTACAGCCACTTATTAAAAAGCTCATAAGTGGCTGTGAAGCAAATGATTGAGGAACGCAAATAGCAATGAGAGACCAAGGTTCACTGAGGCCAAGAAGACCTGAACGCACACACAACACAACGCAAGGCGCACAAAAGTCAAAATATCAAGCCATTCAGGGGCGATTGTAGAATATGTCTTTAGGGGTGCTTTGCCCCCAGTGCTGACAATGGCTCTTGGCTTGAACAGGGTGGCCTGGACAATTCAATTCAGTTTATAGTTCCAAGTCACAACAGAATCATCTCAGGGCACTAAACAGAAACATTTATCTGAGGAGCAGACTGCTTTGAATTTAACGCCATCACAGAACATCGCAGGCAGTTGGCGTCAGAAGCATTTGTAATGTGTGTGGGGGTCTGGGGGTCCATCCATCCATGCATCCATTATTTTTTACCTGCTTCTTCCATTTTGAGTCACGGGGGTCGCCGGTGCCCATGTCCAGCAATCAATGTGCGAGGGGTGTGACGGGGGTCGGCCGCTGGCCTTTATCAAAGTCAAAGTCAAAGTCAAAGTCAACTTTATTGTCAGATCTGCAATATGTACAGTGCAGGACATACACAGGACCGAAATTGCGTTTCTCTCAGTCCCTCGGTGCAACAGTAAACATCTAAACATTGAAACACTGAAACATATAATAATAGACATAAGCATAAAAATAGTAAAACTAACACTGTCCTGTGTGTTTTTTTTTTTTTTTTTTTGCATAGTGGTATAAAAAAAGAGTATAAAAAGTATAACTAAAATAAACTAAAGGTTTCTAGCATTGACATTTGCAAAGTGGCAAAGCAGCGAATGAGTCAATGTACACAGTATATGTATGAGGTAGTAGTTGATGTTGTTGTAGAGGCAAAAAGTGGCATATGCAGTAAGGCACATTGGGCATCCCTAAATAAGACCGTTCAGAGCACACTGTATATGTACCAGCAGTGGTGTAGATATTAAAGTAGTGTAAATAAATGTAAACAGTAGTAATTACATGTAAGCAGTAGTAATAAAAGTAAACAGTATAAATAAATGTATCATCTTTGACATATTTCCAAAATTAGTTTTTGAAATGGAATCAACTGCATTCCAGCTTCTAAACACTCAGGGTAACACATGTCTAAATTACATGTTCCCACTGACAACATTTGACCATTTTTTTCTGATGATCTGTCACAACATCACCATTTTTCACATCTTAGTTTATATCTTATTTCCTTATTTACTGTTTCTTTTACAATTCATATTTTTGCTATTGCTGGATGTAAGTGGAACCCTGTGTACACAATTTTGTTCCACCTCATGTGCCACATGCGATGCGAATGACAATAAAGAACCTTGACGTGACGAAATGTCCATGACTGCAAAGCGTTCATAATGGAAAACACCACCCACAGTGTTGTTGGAGGAAGGCTGCAGCTCCTGCAGGTAAGGGGGCGTTCACTTCAGGACAAATAGAGGTCGCTGATTGGTCAGTTGCTGACAAGTCTGCTGGACTGATGACAGGTGGCCTCGAGGATCCGACTCGTGCTAAAAGAAATCATAGATTTTAATGGCCTGTTTAAGAGCATCATTATTTATTCCATATTTGTTCAAAATGTATTCAATATTTTGGTGAATCTAACGTTTGAGAACTGAGTTTTCTTACAAAATCCTAATGATGGTTTCTTTGTGGTTCAGGGGTACTGAGTTAAAATGTAGGGTACTTGAGAACCCCCCAAAAGACCAAAAGAGGCTAAAATCACCACTGAAGCCACTTCATATTTATAGTTTACTGTACTTTTAAATGCTTTATGTGTGATTTATAAGTGTATTAAGTGCACAATCATTTCTTATTTTACTACAGTAGTACAGACAATTCCTCTGCCAGAGTCCTGGGACCTTGAGGGTCCTCCACCGGATCTCATTTGTTCTTGGGGCGTCACACATCTAGACAGACATTACTCAGGCTGTTCACTGAATTTTCTGGAGCCACTCATCAATCTTGGGTGCATCTGTTCTCCATCTTCTGACGATCACTGACTCCACTGAGGCCTTGGCTCCACTCTCCAAAACTTCCTCCAGGCCTTTGCATTTCTCGAGTTTCTCAGGTTTTGTCTTCTTGTTGCTACAACTTCTTGGGAGAGCACCCCAGGAGACGAAGAAGAAGCGTTTTGAGTGTGTTGTTGTTAGCAGGCAGCTAGCAGTGTGTTCGCTCGCGTGTGTACCACGTTTTCTTTTGAGGCGTGAGCTGGAGCCTCGGTAATAGCAGCTCGTCCCTGTTTCTGAATAAACCCCGTTTGGCTGGACTCCGTCTGCAGTGTTGGCTTCATTACATTGGTCAACCTTTCCTATAAAGGATTTGCCGCCTGTAAAACTCTGGCACGCGCAGGATTTAGAGATTATCAGTTATATTTTAAAACCCTGGCGACGCGCAAGAGTTAGAGAATATTAGTTATATTTTATAGAACTTTATAGAAAGGCGGAAATGCTCTGTGGCTCTATGGGTGCGCGCTTCGTGTTATTTACGTCCTAACATAAGCTGAATTGTAATCAGTCATTAACAAAAATTTAACTCAGAAACACTAATTCAGCTAACAATTATTTTAGGGGTTTCTGTAGTTAAATATTAATGAAATTCAGCCCTCGCGCTGAGGTTGTTGTTTGAATGAGTCCCGCCCCTGCTGCAAACAACGAATCAAATGTGAGCAGTACATGACGTCAAACTGGGTCCGTGGGGCCGGCCCGATCAGAACCACGGTGGAGATGGTTCCAAAACAAGGGCGGTTCCCGGGCGGAAAAGGAAAATGCGAACACGCCGAACCCGGGTTAGAAGCAGGGTGGAGCCGGGGAGAGCCGGGGAGGGCTGGCCAATGCGAAAACGGCTTGTGTGACTGTAAATTGTCCCTAGTTGTGACTGGGAGTGTGGATAGTTGTTAGCTCTTTGTCTGTGTCTGGGTGCAGGCCCCCCGGAGACTTCCTCTTGGGACCCAAGCCCCGCCTCCAGCTCCATCGTCGCTTTCCCCCCTGTTCAGATCTCCCTCAGAAGTGGCAACTCATACTAAATAAATCAAGGAAACGTGACTTAAGTTTCATCAATTGAATTAAAATAATGGCAGGAAACAGTTACAGTTTACAGCACTGGCTCTCTGATATGATCAGCATCTGGAAGAAAGACCGGTGTCCCGTGTCATGACTAATTTATAAAGCCTATGCTCAGCCCTTCGCAGAAGAGGAGCTCTTCCTGTCACGTGTATGAAGGGGCGTGACCAAGTGTGATCTCAACGGATCTTATGTGGATTGGTGTATGAGGAAAATATGAGACAGTGCTTTAAAGCCTTTCTGTGATGTGGCAAGCAAAATAAACTATATTCCTCGACAGATGTTGAATCCCTGGGAGACTCTTTTTAGAGCTGCTGGCCCAGTTCAACCCAATCAGAACCGGGTCATAATTTCATTATAATCCCATCTCTGAGTAGATCAAAAACCCCAGGACCAGTCTACATAAATATCTAACATAACCTTTCACAACTCTAACTCTTGTAGATACAAAGCATCAGTAATAAAAAACAAACTGACATTTTGTAATGAATCATGTCACATTAGTCCTCGATCTGCAGCATTTTTAACTTTACTCCTAACTAACATCGCAAACTAGCTTGTTTCATGCTTACTGCAAGCTAACAAACTAGCTTGTAGCACAAATGCATAACACAACATGGAGTTTGTACTTGTTCGGTGATGGACGACGGCGCGGTGAGGAACCGGGTGAAGGAGCTGCTCCTCTTTTCAAAGTCCTGTGTTTGTCCCGATCAAGAAGAGGTACTGGCCGGCAGCCTGTTTCTACGTACTGAAGTCCAAATCTTTCCCCATCTCAATCTGGGCCTCTATGCAATAACCTTAAAAAGAGGAAGAAAAGTGAGAAAACACGCCGACGGACACTGTTTCCTTCAAATACAGTTTGTAGAATGTATTAACATCAACACAGTTCTCACAACAGTACAGCCCCTTTAACATATACAACTTTGAACTGAACTTCACCTTTGGCCTTTTGGAGACATGTTCATAACATTTGACCTCTTACTCTGAATTACCTGTTCAGTTACAACCAATATTTATTAAACAATCTTTCAAAACAGAATTGTACTCATTTAACTTATTGACTTTTTTAAACTTTTGATCAGTCAGTGAGTTACGTCACACTTTTAGCTCTTCTATTAACACATGAACTACTTAGTACTGTCTTGGTCTATGACCATGACTGATTTACTGAATTTACTTCATTACTGAAAGGATTGACATCCCAGTTCCTGTGAAATAGGAATTAATATTAACAGCTGCAGTAAATAAAAACTATAAGAAAATAATAACAAAACACACACACACCGCAGTTAACATACAAACATACCAGTAGCTGGTTACAGCCAAACACGTGACAGAAGTTCAGTTAACCATGCGAGCTGCTCACGAGCTTCTGCTGCTGTTTAAGAAGCTTGCAAATACACCTGCCATTTCATGTATTTGACACAAATAAAACAAAGAACGTGACAAACTAATATTATGACTCAGTAAAACTGAGTTAAATTTATTTATCAAGGCAGTACAACACATATTCATATATTTTAATACAATAATTACCTTAAAAAGTAAGGTGACCAGATTTCTGAAGGCAAATCTGGGGACATTTCCAGCTCGGAGACCAAAAACAATTACATTTTATCAAGATGAAATTAAAAACGGGGACGGTTACAGTTTAATTTATTTTTACATATTTATTCATGTTTGAACAACTAAAAATCAAATATCACAGCAAGAGTGTGTCTCCACACTTTTAACATTTCCCAAGAGTAATAAAATGAATAAAGCATTAGTAGTAGTAATAGAGTACTAAAACTGGGGAGGAGAGTCAAGGGTATATACTAGTAAGTGAGCGTGCATACCTTGTGAGTGATTGAGAACATGTATGTACTGTACTTTCAGTGGTGTGTATAAGTACACAGTGTATGGTTACGTAGCTGATGTGTATTTATATTGTGTGTGTGTGTGAGGTGAGTGAAGGTCAGGTAGTCCGCTGACATGAGCTCGTCTCTGGTTCTGCGAGGCCTCCTCTGTCTGAAGAGCCATCAGCCATGGAGGTCTGGAATAGAAGAAGAGCAGAAAAGGTTACGCACAAAACTGAAAGAGCACAGATAATAGTAACAAGAAATACTTAAAACATAAGAAATAAGACACAATATAGTAATATGATTATATACCTATTGTTTTCTTTTTATTTGTTCTTCCACTTATTTCATCGTTACTCAAAAAACTGCTTTATTCTTCTTTCTATCAGTCTTCCTATTTTCCTCTACTTTCGTTCACTCTTTTCTACCAGTCTTTGTATTTTTCTTCTCTTTAACTCTTCTTTCTATCAGTCTATTTCCCTCCTCTCTCCTCTTCTACAAGTCTTCCAATTCTCTAATAAACAGAGACATAATATAATCACAATCCCCTCCAAAAATATTAGAACATATACTGAAAATTTACTATTTGACAAAGAAAACAATATTTTTGTTTCAGATACTCCCTTTAGAAGTTGATAAGTTTTAGATGAGAAACTGGGGTTATCCTAATATAATATTATAAATATTAACATTATTGAAAATGATTTAGAGCTCACCATTGCACAGAACTGGTGAAAGTTACGAATGATATTCTCATGGCCTCTGACAATGGACAGGTGTCTACACTGGTCCTGTTAGTCCTCACTGCTGCATTTCATACAGTTGATCACAATGTTTTATTACACGCCAATTCAAATCAGTTTATTCATATATTTCCAAGTCACAACAGAAGTCATCTCAGGGCACTGAACAGAAACATATATATATAAATAAGTTAACACAATTTATCTGAGGAGCCAGCAGACTGATTTGAGTTTTAATATATTAGCAAAACAACTCATAACTAGCTCTGAAAATATAAACTAAAGGTCACCAATCAATGCTTGATTTAGGTCTTCATCTTTAGTTAAACTAAACACATCTCAGCCCTATTTTATTTTTTTTACCTGGACACAGCGGACAACACTAGAAACATTTCCTACTGCGAACAGAACTTATATCACGGCAGGATCAGCTCAGTTCAAATTAAATGATCCGTTCATACCATCACAGGAGAGCTCCCTGTCTGTGCTTCTTCTTCTTCTGTTTTAAAGTCGGCGCGCATGGCTCTTCTTCTTCTCTGTCTGTAACGTCTGCGCTGCAGCGCCGGCGTTACCAGCTTCTACCGTAATAGCGGTTGTTGCGCGCAACTGCACGCGCGAACCTCAAATCGGGGACGTTTTCGGGGACAGATTTAGCTGGGGACAGGTCGTCCAAGACGGGGACTGTCCCCGAAAATCGGGGACGTCTGGTCTACCTATTAAAAAGGGGAAGAAAAGTGAGAAACGACACGGACGGATCCTGTGTTTCCTGCAGTATGTACAATGGAGAAAAAGGCCGTAAGCGCCCCCTCCTGGACATACTGAGCATCGACGTATAAAATGAATACATGTATGTCTGTGGTGCAGATTGCAGAAAGAATAAAAATGTCCACTCTGGAGGTAAAACACTTGCCGAGTTTATGTCCCGACGTGGAAACTAAAAAGCGGAAGAGCGGATGATGACGTCATGTAGCCGTTTAATTTCCCATCATGCATCACGTTGTTCAACCACTAAAACAGCTAAAAATAACAAACACAAGAAACTAAACTGTGCAAAGCTATTCAGGCTTTCTGTTATTTTAGGCTTTACTGAATTTGCCGCCAGAATTTTTCCACATTGAAACCGTGAGTGAAAACGGTAGTTGTTCAGACACACATAAAAAGCGATGAGCGTCATGTACTTCTAGGTTGAGATGACATTAGTCCGTGGGGGCGCTCTCAAAAGCTGTCATACCAATCTGTTAGCGTTGCACCACTGGGTGACCCTTCCCCCGGGGTCACCCTACGATGCGTCTGTGCACCTGTGTTCAACAGCCTTCAACGGTTGGTAGGAAAGGCGGTCTGTATGACACCGCCTAGGCTGAAGGTGAACTAAAGGTAATCAGGTGCTCACAACGTGCACCATAGGGGGACACGGCATGTCTGTCTCAACTCATTTTGGACAAAACAGCAATTGTCGATTACTCTGCTGCTTGACCTTGCTGTTTTTCTTTCATACCATGAAAATTTACAATTATAATTTATAATCACATAAACTGTGCAATAGATAAATTTACAATAAATACAAATAAATACAAAAAAATAAAATTGTATTGTATAATACATTTGCGCAGCTTCGTCCATAAATCAACTTGTCCATTGGTTCTGTTAGCCCATATTAGTCCAAATGTTCCTGTCCAGAACTGCTCTGCCAAGATGGAGCAGCTGAAGAGCAGCTCACTCCTAACCCGAAGGTTGAAGGTTCAATCCCCAGCAACATACAATAATGACAACACACATCATTCAATATTAATATTATCTAAAGTGACTAAAATAAGTTAACATTTTAAGTAGAAAAGGCATTTACTGTATATTCATTTACAGTACTGGTTATTCATTTCCTCTATATTTTATAACATAACATTATTCACATGAAATGTGAATAACATCACATTTCTCTCCTTGTATTGTTAATAAATAAGTCCATTTTTATGAATAACCCACTTAAACTGTGAAAGTGATTTGCAATTTAGTCGTGCTGTTTTAATTATATTTTTTGTATTTTTAATTAGGGGCGGGTATATATTTTTAAGACAGGTAGCTGATCGTTTGGTTTACAGCCACTTATTAAAAAGCTCATAAGTGGCTGTGAAGCAAATGATTGAGGAACGCAAATAGCAATGAGAGACCAAGGTTCACTGAGGCCAAGAAGACCTGAACGCACACACAACACAACGCAAGGCGCACAAAAGTCAAAATATCAAGCCATTCAGGGGCGATTGTAGAATATGTCTTTAGGGGTGCTTTGCCCCCAGTGCTGACAATGGCTCTTGGCTTGAACAGGGTGGCCTGGACAATTCAATTCAGTTTATAGTTCCAAGTCACAACAGAATCATCTCAGGGCACTAAACAGAAACATTTATCTGAGGAGCAGACTGCTTTGAATTTAACGCCATCACAGAACATCGCAGGCAGTTGGCGTCAGAAGCATTTGTAATGTGTGTGGGGGTCTGGGGGTCCATCCATCCATGCATCCATTATTTTTTACCTGCTTCTTCCATTTTGAGTCACGGGGGTCGCCGGTGCCCATGTCCAGCAATCAATGTGCGAGGGGTGTGACGGGGGTCGGCCGCTGGCCTTTATCAAAGTCAAAGTCAAAGTCAAAGTCAACTTTATTGTCAGATCTGCAATATGTACAGTGCAGGACATACACAGGACCGAAATTGCGTTTCTCTCAGTCCCTCGGTGCAACAGTAAACATCTAAACATTGAAACACTGAAACATATAATAATAGACATAAGCATAAAAATAGTAAAACTAACACTGTCCTGTGTGTTTTTTTTTTTTTGCATAGTGGTATAAAAAAAGAGTATAAAAAGTATAACTAAAATAAACTAAAGGTTTCTAGCATTGACATTTGCAAAGTGGCAAAGCAGCGAATGAGTCAATGTACACAGTATATGTATGAGGTAGTAGTTGATGTTGTTGTAGAGGCAAAAAGTGGCATATGCAGTAAGGCACATTGGGCATCCCTAAATAAGACCGTTCAGAGCACACTGTATATGTACCAGCAGTGGTGTAGATATTAAAGTAGTGTAAATAAATGTAAACAGTAGTAATTACATGTAAGCAGTAGTAATAAAAGTAAACAGTATAAATAAATGTATCATCTTTGACATATTTCCAAAATTAGTTTTTGAAATGGAATCAACTGCATTCCAGCTTCTAAACACTCAGGGTAACACATGTCTAAATTACATGTTCCCACTGACAACATTTGACCATTTTTTTCTGATGATCTGTCACAACATCACCATTTTTCACATCTTAGTTTATATCTTATTTCCTTATTTACTGTTTCTTTTACAATTCATATTTTTGCTATTGCTGGATGTAAGTGGAACCCTGTGTACACAATTTTGTTCCACCTCATGTGCCACATGCGATGCGAATGACAATAAAGAACCTTGACGTGACGAAATGTCCATGACTGCAAAGCGTTCATAATGGAAAACACCACCCACAGTGTTGTTGGAGGAAGGCTGCAGCTCCTGCAGGTAAGGGGGCGTTCACTTCAGGACAAATAGAGGTCGCTGATTGGTCAGTTGCTGACAAGTCTGCTGGACTGATGACAGGTGGCCTCGAGGATCCGACTCGTGCTAAAAGAAATCATAGATTTTAATGGCCTGTTTAAGAGCATCATTATTTATTCCATATTTGTTCAAAATGTATTCAATATTTTGGTGAATCTAACGTTTGAGAACTGAGTTTTCTTACAAAATCCTAATGATGGTTTCTTTGTGGTTCAGGGGTACTGAGTTAAAATGTAGGGTACTTGAGAACCCCCCAAAAGACCAAAAGAGGCTAAAATCACCACTGAAGCCACTTCATATTTATAGTTTACTGTACTTTTAAATGCTTTATGTGTGATTTATAAGTGTATTAAGTGCACAATCATTTCTTATTTTACTACAGTAGTACAGACAATTCCTCTGCCAGAGTCCTGGGACCTTGAGGGTCCTCCACCGGATCTCATTTGTTCTTGGGGCGTCACACATCTAGACAGACATTACTCAGGCTGTTCACTGAATTTTCTGGAGCCACTCATCAATCTTGGGTGCATCTGTTCTCCATCTTCTGACGATCACTGACTCCACTGAGGCCTTGGCTCCACTCTCCAAAACTTCCTCCAGGCCTTTGCATTTCTCGAGTTTCTCAGGTTTTGTCTTCTTGTTGCTACAACTTCTTGGGAGAGCACCCCAGGAGACGAAGAAGAAGCGTTTTGAGTGTGTTGTTGTTAGCAGGCAGCTAGCAGTGTGTTCGCTCGCGTGTGTACCACGTTTTCTTTTGAGGCGTGAGCTGCAGCCTCGGTAATAGCAGCTCGTCCCTGTTTCTGAATAAACCCCGTTTGGCTGGACTCCGTCTGCAGTGTTGGCTTCATTACATTGGTCAACCTTTCCTATAAAGGATTTGCCGCCTGTAAAACTCTGGCACGCGCAGGATTTAGAGATTATCAGTTATATTTTAAAACCCTGGCGACGCGCAAGAGTTAGAGAATATTAGTTATATTTTATAGAACTTTATAGAAAGGCGGAAATGCTCTGTGGCTCTATGGGTGCGCGCTTCGTGTTATTTACGTCCTAACATAAGCTGAATTGTAATCAGTCATTAACAAAAATTTAACTCAGAAACACTAATTCAGCTAACAATTATTTTAGGGGTTTCTGTAGTTAAATATTAATGAAATTCAGCCCTCGCGCTGAGGTTGTTGTTTGAATGAGTCCCGCCCCTGCTGCAAACAACGAATCAAATGTGAGCAGTACATGACGTCAAACTGGGTCCGTGGGGCCGGCCCGATCAGAACCACGGTGGAGATGGTTCCAAAACAAGGGCGGTTCCCGGGCGGAAAAGGAAAATGCGAACACGCCGAACCCGGGTTAGAAGCAGGGTGGAGCCGGGGAGAGCCGGGGAGGGCTGGCCAATGCGAAAACGGCTTGTGTGACTGTAAATTGTCCCTAGTTGTGACTGGGAGTGTGGATAGTTGTTAGCTCTTTGTCTGTGTCTGGGTGCAGGCCCCCCGGAGACTTCCTCTTGGGACCCAAGCCCCGCCTCCAGCTCCATCGTCGCTTTCCCCCCTGTTCAGATCTCCCTCAGAAGTGGCAACTCATACTAAATAAATCAAGGAAACGTGACTTAAGTTTCATCAATTGAATTAAAATAATGGCAGGAAACAGTTACAGTTTACAGCACTGGCTCTCTGATATGATCAGCATCTGGAAGAAAGACCGGTGTCCCGTGTCATGACTAATTTATAAAGCCTATGCTCAGCCCTTCGCAGAAGAGGAGCTCTTCCTGTCACGTGTATGAAGGGGCGTGACCAAGTGTGATCTCAACGGATCTTATGTGGATTGGTGTATGAGGAAAATATGAGACAGTGCTTTAAAGCCTTTCTGTGATGTGGCAAGCAAAATAAACTATATTCCTCGACAGATGTTGAATCCCTGGGAGACTCTTTTTAGAGCTGCTGGCCCAGTTCAACCCAATCAGAACCGGGTCATAATTTCATTATAATCCCATCTCTGAGTAGATCAAAAACCCCAGGACCAGTCTACATAAATATCTAACATAACCTTTCACAACTCTAACTCTTGTAGATACAAAGCATCAGTAATAAAAAACAAACTGACATTTTGTAATGAATCATGTCACATTAGTCCTCGATCTGCAGCATTTTTAACTTTACTCTTAACTAACATCGCAAACTAGCTTGTTTCATGCTTACTGCAAGCTAACAAACTAGCTTGTAGCACAAATGCATAACACAACATGGAGTTTGTACTTGTTCGGTGATGGACGACGGCGCGGTGAGGAACCGGGTGAAGGAGCTGCTCCTCTTTTCAAAGTCCTGTGTTTGTCCCGATCAAGAAGAGGTACTGGCCGGCAGCCTGTTTCTACGTACTGAAGTCCAAATCTTTCCCCATCTCAATCTGGGCCTCTATGCAATAACCTTAAAAAGAGGAAGAAAAGTGAGAAAACACGCCGACGGACACTGTTTCCTTCAAATACAGTTTGTAGAATGTATTAACATCAACACAGTTCTCACAACAGTACAGCCCCTTTAACATATACAACTTTGAACTGAACTTCACCTTTGGCCTTTTGGAGACATGTTCATAACATTTGACCTCTTACTCTGAATTACCTGTTCAGTTACAACCAATATTTATTAAACAATCTTTCAAAACAGAATTGTACTCATTTAACTTATTGAATTTTTTAAACTTTTGATCAGTCAGTGAGTTACATCACACTTTTAGCTCTTCTATTAACACATGAACTACTTAGTACTGTCTTGGTCTATGACCATGACTGATTTACTGAATTTACTTCATTACTGAAAGGATTGACATCCCAGTTCCTGTGAAATAGGAATTAATATTAACAGCTGCAGTAAATAAAAACTATAAGAAAATAATAACAAAACCCACACACACCGCAGTTAACATACAAACATACCAGTAGCTGGTTAACGCCAAACACGTGACAGAAGTTCAGCTAACCATGCGAGCTGCTCACGAGCTTCTGCTGCTGTTTAAGAAGCTAGCAAATACACCTGCCATTTCATGTATTTGACACAAATAAAACAAAGAACGTGACAAACTAATATTATGACTCAGTAAAACTGAGTTAAATTTATTTATCAAGGCAGTACAACACATATTCATACATTTTAATACAATAATTACCTTAAAAAGTAAGGTGACCAGATTTCTGAAGGCAAATCTGGGGACATTTCCAGCTCGGAGACCAAAAACAATTACATTTTATCAAGATGAAATTAAAAACGGGGACGGTTACAGTTTCATTTATTTTTACACATTTATTCATGTTTGAACAACTAAAAATCAAATATAACAGCAAGAGTGTGTCTCCACACTTTTAACATTTCCCAAGAGTAATAAAATGAATAAAGTATTAGTAGTAGTAAGTCTTTGTATTTTTCTTCTCTTTAACTCTTCTTTCTATCAGTCTATGTCCCTCCTCTCTCCTCTTCTATAAGTCTTCCAATTCTCTAATAAACAGAGACATAATATAATCACAACCCCCTACAAAAATATTAGAACATATACTGAAAATTTACTATTTGACAAAGAAAACAATATTTTTGTTTCAGATACTCCCTTTAGAAGTTGATAAGTTTTAGATGAGAAACTGGGGTTATCCTAATATAATATTATAAATATTAACATTATTGAAAATGATTTAGAGCTCACCATTGCACAGAAACAGCACTGGTGAAAGTTACGAATGATATTCTCATGGCCTCTGACAATGGACAGGT
>JBBPBX010060243.1:0-21509 GCA_038048925.1 Garcialebias charrua
TCGGGGACTACCTGTACGGTGGTCACAGAATATGATGTAACACCGGTTCGCAACGCGCTCCAAACAGGAAGTTGATTCATTTTCTGTTCTGTAACTGCGACATGATGACGTCACTACAAATACTCGACTTGAAATAAAAAGAACTCGATAGAGGTCCAAGTAATGGATGTGTCGATTACTCGAGTAGTCTGTTAAAGCCCTAGAGTACAGTAATTATTTTTTGTTTCACAGGAAGTCCTAATATGTTCACAGGAAGTCCTCAGATGTTCACACGTTCCATCTTTGAGTAGCCTAAATAAAGCCCCATTAATGGTTTTCTGCAGTGCTGACTGATGTCTGTGCTGAATCTTAAAGCCGTCTTGTCAGCACCAGAAGAGGAGGATGTCTTTTATCCTGCTGCAGTGTGTGTGTGTCTGTGTGTGATACACTCAGCCATAAAGCCTTTTGTGTGTGTGATGCCGTGAAGATACACTACAGTAAGCTCTGGCACTTTGTTTTCAAGAGTTCAGCAAACAGGAACCAAATGAAGGGTGAAAACAAACACAACACTGATTCTTTTTTTTGCATTTTTTATGAGACAGATGTGTGTTGTCACTTGAAAACACACACACACACACATGCACAGCTGAACAAAATCATAAACCGGTATTCACTTTTTTAATCCTTTAGTTTATTCAGGAGCGTAACGGTTATACATTTTGTCTTCAGGGGATGATTGCAGTTTTAAAAACTCTTAGCAAGTTGTTTTAGTAAAAAAATATACAGTACTGTAAATAAAAAAAGCAGATATACTATCACTGCACCTACTGAACCTGAACTTCCAACATCCAGTACATTTCTTTTATCCAGCACACCAGAGATTTTGGTTATTTTTCTGTAAAAAAAAAAAAAAAAAAACTAAGTTGTAACAATGACTCTTATTTTGAAAAGTATGTGCCCTCTTCATTTAGAAAGTTCAGGGTTAAATCTTTTCCTGTTTGCCATTTAAACCTTTTGTATTTAAATATTAAATTCTGCTGGGGCTTTTATTCATTGTCCTGAATCTAAAGTTTTAATCACAAATTCCTTATTAATTTTTTTAGAATTTATGAGGGTGGTCATGGTGAAATAATAGAACAACAAAGAACCTGCTGAATATTAACATATCTATTACTCGCTGGTTGCCATGGTGATTCCCTCCTTTTTCGGAGAGCAGAGGGGGTGGAGCAACACACAGCAGCCCTCATCGTTATACTAAAAGTGAAGGTTCTGAAAACCTGACACTATGAAAAATAAAAGCTATCTAAAATATATATTTGTTTTAAAAAATGAGCAGTAAAATATTTGGTTGGCATACCTATATTTTTTTAATTCAATTTTGATTGTGTAAAAGTTAAGGACACTCTCCATTTGGGACACGCTGCCATCAGGACACACCTCCACCTGCTGCCATCAGGGAGGAGACTGAGGAGTCTCCAGGCTCGAACCAGCAGACTGAGAGACAGCTCTGTTCATCAGGCAGTCAGAATGCTAAACACTCTGCCTGCTCTGCCCCCCCTCCCATTTGAACTGCCTTAACACTAAAACTTTCTCACACATTACCACACAACACAAAGTTTTTAACACTGGACTCTGTGTCATCAAACGGGTTATTCACTAAACTCTCGGTCATGTGCTCATACAGTTTGCACTACTTCTCATACTTGCACTAATGTTTGTATTACATCACTGCCTATAATCATAATACTGTTTACATTCTCTGTTTACATTTATTAATACTGTTTACTTTTATTACTACTGCTTACATGTAATTACTACTGTTTACATTTACACTACTCTAATATCTACACCACTGCTGGTACATATACAGTGTGCTCTGAACGGTCTTATTTAGGGATGCCCAATGTGCCTTACTGCATATGCCACTTTTTGCCTCTATAACAACATCAACTACTACCTCATACATATACTGTGTACATTAACTCATACGCTGCTTTGCCACTTTGCAAATGTCAATGCTAGAAACCTTTAGTTTATTTTAGTTATACTTTTTATACTCTTTTTTTATACTAGTATGCAAAAACTCAGGACAGTATTATGTTCATTAAATGTTTAATGTTTTAGTTTTAGAGTTGGTGTAAATTTTCATACTCTTATACCACTATGCAAAAAACTCAGGACAGTGTTAGTTTTACTATTTTATGCTTATGTCTATTATTATATGTTTCAGTGTTTCAATGTTTAGATGTTTACTGTTGCACCGAGGGACTGAGAGAAACGCAATTTCGGTCCTGTGTATGTCCTGTACTGTACATATTGCAGATCTGACAATAAAGTTGACTTTGACTTTGACTTGACTTTGACATTTCGGTTTTGAAAAGAAAATTCAGAGTTCAAACAAAAGGAAAGTTAATGAGCGTTTGGGTGTGCTACACAAAAACTTGATCATTGATAACTTACTAAATTCAGACGATAAATTTGAGTTTGCCTCTTAAAAAACAAACAACCACCAAAAAGAACACTCGTATGTTCTATGACAACACGAAGGAACACTTGTAGGTTCTGTGACAACATGAAAGAACACATGTACTGTATTTTCCGGCCTACAAGTCACAGTTTTTTACAAATTTTCATATCATGTCAGTTCCTCCTGTCAGAACTGAACTAGGAAAAAGAGCATTCAGCTTCGCCGTCCCCTCAGACTGGAACAACTTACAGAAAGATCTGAAACTATCAACATTCATCTCTCCTGGATCCTTTATGTCAACCGTAGTAGAAAATGTCATCAAGAAACTTGACCATTGCAGATGTTTCTAACCATTACTTATCCAATATACATGTCATTGTTGATTTTTTAACTTTATTTACCCAACCGAGGTCTGTCTGCTTGTTTTGTATATAATGTATATAGAAATCTGTCATATCCTGTTGGTTTTGAACTGTCAACATCTGTTTACTGTGATTGTAGTTTTCTTTATTTTCTTTTGATAAGTGCAAATGCCTATTGCCAATGTGACGTGTGCTGCTGACCACTTGACCAGGTCACCCTTGTAAAAGAGATCTCGATCTCAACGGGCTCTACCTGGTTAAATAAAGGTGATTGATTGATTGATTGATTGTTAACTGGACATCATTAACCTCACGCAGACTCTTCCACTGGTACATTTTCATCTTTAAATCACTTCTTGGTCTGCTGCCCTCATACATCTCCTCCTACATGTCTTTGCGTGAGTGCAGCTACAGCGTGCGCTCTCAGGACATGATTACCTGCAGTGTTCCGTCAGTGAGGACTGAACTTGGAAAAAGGGCCTTCTCCTACTCTGCTCCTGCTTCATGGAATATCTTACAAAAAGATCTGAAGCTCTCGACCTTGACTTCTCTAAATGGTTTTCAGAATCTGTTGGAATCCTGGCAAAAACCAATGCAGATTTGTTCCTGTCTTTGATTTTATACGTCTACCTTATGTTTTGCTCGTTTTTTGATACTTTGTTTAAAAAAAAAAAGTATTTCTTTCTTTTGTTTTTTTCTCTTTTTTGTTTTCTATTGTTTATTGTTTATTGTTTGTTTATTGTTTAAGGAAATTCTACCATTGCTGTTCATCGTTCTTTAGTTTTAGCAGGTCGCTTTCGTAAATGAGCCCATGAGGTTCAATAAGATTTACCTGACTAAATAAAGGTTGAATGAATGAATGAATTATACAGCCCTAGTTCAATTCCAAGTTGGGCATGCGGTCTTTCTGTGTGGAGTTGGTATGTTCTCCTCGTGCATGCGTGGGTTTTCTCCGGGTACTCCGGTTTCCTCCCACAGATCAAAAACATGTATGTTAGGCTGCCTTCAGGCCCAGCGGCTTCTCTAAAAGACATCTGTGATCTCAGTGGGATTTGTCTAGTTAAATAAAGGTTATTAAATAAATAAATAATGGTTAATTTTCCCAGTACAACATCCATCCATTAGTCCGTTATATTTCCTTTTTGGGTCACGGGAGTCACTGGTACCCACATCCAGTAGTGTTTCCTCTATCTTTATACAAGCAGAGCACCCCACCCGTCAACAGAACCGAACGTCCCATTTACCGAAACTCGCGTACCCCCCGCAACCACCTGTCAACACTGACGTAATGCTAAGCTAACGGCTCGCAATAAGGTGTGCTAGCTAGAAGGCTAAATGCAGTGCCTTCCTTCATGCTGAACCCTTACGCTGACACACACACACAGAAAACTGTCAGTACAAACAGCGTGCGGCTCAGATGTGTCCCCCCCCCACACACACACACACACACACACAAATTCCTAATGATGGTTTTATTTTTTAAAGGGGTGCTGAGTTAAAATTGAGGGGTCCTTGAGCACCCCCCAAAAAGAGACTAATATTGCCACTGGTGGTATTAATATTAAATGGTTATATTTATGGGTCAAAGCAAACAAGCAAATTGGCTATTGTCCACTGAAATGCCCTAAATGAGTGCTCTCTATAGTCATAATACTTTTCAGTATGATGTTTTTAAATTATGTTGTTGTGTTTTTACAATGCACATAAATATAAAAAATGGTGCTATGCTTGTTTCAGCCATTTGCTAATTTCCTTCTGTACTCTCTGGGCTGTTAAAAATGAACTGCATTTAAATACTGACATGAAACAAAGCTATTACACATAAAAGCAATGTTAAAACACCACCAGTAATTCACTCATGCTCCATAATGTGGAATGCACAGAAACAGACTAGCATTTATTGCTTAATGATGACAGTACTGGTTATTAAAAAGCCATTTTTGGCCTCATGAGCAAAAATGTGAACGTCTTCACACGTTTCCAAACAGTTAGGAAGTGTTTTCCATTCCCTAATGGCTCTAAATGAAAAAGCAGATTGACCAAAAGCTGAGAATATAACTAACGCTACAGAGGACTGTTTACCAGAGAAGATGCTCATTTTTAGTCATATCTGCGTTGCTGCCAGAGATTTACTCCATTCTACTGACACAGCTGAATTAGAAAAATGCACAAAAACACATTTCTGAAACTACATATTGCAATATATCAAAAAAATAATAAAACAATAGTGCTATCTGCATTTTATAAAGAGATTTGTTTTTTGGGAGGGTGGGGAGTGTCAACGCTTTTCGATTTTTAAACTGATAAAACTGTATAAATGTGTTTCTAAGCAACAACGTTGTAATTTGTGTATCACCAATATTTTTCACATTAGCTTTAACAGGCAAGAAAGCAAAATATATTTTATAGATTTAAGTAGATTTTATCTATTCTAAATTAGCACAATATTT
Organism: Garcialebias charrua; assembly: GCA_038048925.1. Taxonomy (NCBI): domain Eukaryota; kingdom Metazoa; phylum Chordata; class Actinopteri; order Cyprinodontiformes; family Rivulidae; genus Garcialebias; species Garcialebias charrua. Next base: position 5,259 of record JBBPBX010060243.1, read on the forward strand.
CAACTATAATTTGGACATCAGTCACTTTTGCTTTGGTTATGTTTAGATTATGACAGTTTCTACACTTGTTACTGGGGGACTATGCAGCATGTTGCTCTAAACTGAGGAGGATATTACTGTAGTTTTTTTTTTTTCAGTAATATTCCTTTAAGGAAAAAAATTGTAAAACAATGTTAAATGCTTCCCTGATCAATTGCCACACAACTTTACAGATCAGCATGGAGACCTACAGTTCAGAGAAAGATAAATTATATCACGTTACAAAGATAGTCCATGATATAATTTGACAAACGGCATACAATGTAAATTATCACAGTGACAGCCCTCCACTGTGAATGTGGTAGTGTGCAAAATGCTAAACTCCACACAATAAATTATGCCTTTAAGTGCACTTTGCTTCGTGTCAGCATCAGATATACACACTAGTGCATTTGGCATGATGCAAAAAAAAAAAAGTTATTATTGATGGTTGATCAGTCCATAATTTTTATTAAATGTATTGGCTAACATATGCTGTTCTTAAAAGCCTGTTTAAACAAATAGTTAAACCCAAACTGGTAAACAAACATGCATTTAGCTAAAGTGATACGTCAGAATATGATTTCTGTCATTTCATCCAATCTCCTTTATCTGTCAGAGCTTATGTTGCCGTGCACAGCGTCGTCGTTCTTTCGGCTGCATCACTATTAGCTACTGGTTCAGAATATGTTCTCCACGGTGTAAAGCTGCTCTATACACTCGCAAACCTTCCACCTGCTGTTGCATAGCAACAAGCATGCACTTTTCCCTCAAAACTCATTTAATTTAATCCTTAAAATAGTTTACTTATATTTTCTTTACGCCCACATTATATTAACAACGAATGAAAGTTTATCTTGACATTATGTATTTTATAATTAGCAGACTTATTTAAACACAGTTAACTCACTTCTGTTATGTTCAACTTTAGAATGACGTTGATTTTAAAATATATGTATTTGTACACTAAACACTTTAACCAAAACAGAATCCTGTTTTACAAAAAAAAGAGAGAGAAAAAAAAAAACGTTTGATAGGTTGATGAGAAATGTTGGTAACAAATATTGAAACAGAAACTGTAACAAGTATATCACTTATACTTAAACACTTATTCTTTCGTTACTTTGCGGTTCGACTTCTGCGGACTCGCTCTTTTGTGGTTTATCACAGTACTATAAGATTGTACACAACAACAACAAAAAGGTGCTGCCATTTTGTAGTTTTCTTTCACTAAGCCTTAAGGCCCCGGTAGACCTGCGCGTACTCCCTGTACGCCTCTGTACGACGTAAAAGCGTAGCCCCGCGTAGCCCCTCAGGGCACGAACGCGCAAAGCTCTTTTTTTACGACCGCGCACGCTTGCGCGGTGTCTCACCATACACTTCCCCGGCGCCGGACTGTTTTGTATGTTACACAAATGAATTAAATTCCCCTTTTTTATCGCTGATCGGGCCTTTTGTTTTGTTTTTTTGCCAAAAGTCAAGTAATCGCTTCTTCCTCCATTCACTCGATGACTGAAATGAATGAATTCATGTCCTACCTGGCTGCGCGAGGTTTTAAATATTTCCTGGTGGGCTGTGGGCTGCAGGAAAAGCGCTCCCTGTTTTTATTTTTATTTCTTAGAACTTTTTATAACATATAAAGTAGAAACACCGCAGCAGAACACCGTAGCGGGCTGCAGCGGGCTGCTCATGATGAGTTCTCTGAGTTCTATCACTGAGCTGTCAATCATTTCAGTAGGCGTGTCAGCAAGTGACCAATCAGCGACCTCAGTTTGTCCCCTCTGCGCGCAGCTGCTCACATTACAACAAGGATTTGGAGCGAAAACGCGAGCATTTAACGTGAGAAAGAAAGCAGAGCTGTGCCAGCGAACGCGTGCGCACAGAATGCGCGCGTAGAGTGGCGTAAAGCCAGGACGCTGAGGTCTACTGGAGGCTTTAACCGTTTTGTGTGTCTAAATAACTACGTTACCCAGAAACCATCAGTTCACTTCACAGAAGTCAACACTGCTTCCAACCACTGCTTGCTGCAAATGGTGGGAAAGTTTTGCAAATCAAAATAATAATAATAATAATAATAATAATGAATTCAATTTATAACGCACTTTTCATTAATGAAAATCTCAAAGTGCTACAAGGAGCAACAGAATTAAATGACAATAAAACAAACAATAAAACAATTAAAATCAATAACAGTATCAGCTAAGATCAAAAGTAGAATCATGAGGAGGTAGAGTATGCTTGGTCGAAAAGAAAGGTCTTCAAGTCGCTCTTAAAGTCAACCACAGACTGTGGGGCTCTTAGACAGTCAGGAAGAGAGTTCCACAGGCGGGGGGCAGCCACACTGAAAGCCCGGTCTCCCATGGTCCTTAATTTGGTTCTCGGAATGTGAAGGAGATTGCTGTTCTGTGACCGCAGCGAACGGGTGGATGAGTATGGAATAAGAATATCCTTCAGATAATCTGGTGAAGTTCCGTGTAAGCATTGATGTGTAATGAGAGCAGTTTTGTACTGAATTCTGTAGGCGACAGGAAGCCAATGAAGGTTATGGAGAATGGGCGTAATATGTTCAAATTTACGAACTCTCAACAAGATCCTTGCTGCACTGTTTTGAATATATTGAAGTTTCTGAAGGTTTTTGCCAGGGATTCCAATAAACAGGGAGTTGCAGTAGTCGAGCCTGGAGGAGACAAAAGCATGGACGAGCTTCTCAGCATCGGAAAAAGTTAGGGATGGGCGAAGTCTGGAGATGTTTCGAAGATGGAAGAAGCAAGTTTTAAACAGATGCTTAATGTGATTTTCAAATGTAAGATTGGAGTCCATTTTTATTCCAAGATTAGTAACAGAGGTGGAGAGGGGGATGTCTTGTCCAGAAAAGGAAAGTCTTGTTATAGGAGATGTTTGTACCTGGTGAGGGGTGCCAATCAGTATGGCCTCAGTCTTGGAGCAGTTTAATTGAAGAAAGTTCTGATTCATCCATGCCCTAATTGCCTCCAGGCAGGCAGAGAGGGCAGTGAGTGAAGATGGAGATGACAAGGTGGAAGATGAGGATGCTCCAGTCCTGATGTAAAGCTGTGTATCGTCGGCATAACAGTGAAAAGAAATGTTGAACTGATTAATAATTTGACCTAAAGGCAGCATGTAAAGGGAAAACAGCAGGGGCCCCAGAACCGACCCCTGAGGGACACCACAGGAGACACAAACTGTCTGGGACGTGGCGTTGCCAAGACTAACACATTCCAGCCTATTGGAGAGGAAAGATTTGAACCAGTCCAGGACTGTGTCGCAGAGACCGACCTCCACATGAAGACGGTGGAGGAGGATACTATGGTCCACAGTGTCGAAGGCTGCAGTGAGGTCAAGGAGGACAAGGATGGAGGGAGAGCCAGTGTCAGCAGCCAAGAGGACATCATTGGTAACCCTCAGCAATGCAGTCTCTGTACTGTGAGCTGCCCTGAATCCAGACTGGAACTTCTCATACAGAGAGTGTTGTTGTAGGTGATCCTGCAGCTGAGCAGCAACAGCTTTTTCCAGCACTTTAGACAGAAAAGGGAGGTGTGAAATTGGGCGGTAATTAGAAAAAATGTCGGGATCCAAATTAGATTTTTTCAGAAGAGGCCTAATGATGGCGGTTTTTAGAGGCAGTGGAACATGACCAGATTGTAGAGACTGATTTATTATTTGAGTGATAAGTGGGCCTATTGCAGAATGATTGGTTTTTATGAGAGACGAGGGGAAAGGATCCAGGGCGCAGGATGAAGGCTTCATTTTCTTGATGATGGCCTCCACCTCACTCTGAACAACTTCGTCAAAGCTGTTTAGGGTCCCAGAATGCAGACGGGTGGGTGGCACACTGAGAACGGGGAGGTTGTGGAGCTGAGATCTGATAGTGTCAACTTTGGTTTTAAAAGATGAAAGAAACAGGTCGCATTTTTGAGCAGAGTCCTCAAGAGTTTGCTTAATGGGATTAAGCAGACGAGTGATTGTGGAGAAGAGCTGTTTAGAGTTTCCAGGGCAGGTGTTGATGATGTTAGAATAATATTTGGAGCGTGCTTCTTTAAGAGAATAGGCGTATGCTTTCTGATGTTCTTTATATGCCTGCTTATGCACAGACAGACCAGATGATTTTACACGTCTCTCAATAGCACGGCCAGTTGCCTTCATCTTGCGCAGCTCATCAGTGTACCAAGGAGCTGAGCGCGAGAAAGACACCAGTCTTGTCTTTAAGGGGGCGTGTAGGTCCAGGAGCTCCCGAAGAGATTGGTTGTAGTAATCCACAGAGTCATCTGCAGATGAATGATTGACAGCGGTCAGGGTGTGAAGATCAGCAGACAGAACATCAAGGGAAATGTTTTTAAGGTCACGGAACTGGATGGGTCGTTTTGGATTTGAAGCAGGCGAAGATGAAGGCACTTCCAGGGAGATGACCCTGTGGTCTGAGACACCCAGGTCATATACAGATAAGTTATTGATGAGTACAGTGTCTGTAATCACCAAATCCAGAGTATGCCCCCTGCTGTGCGTAGGGGCGTCAACATGTTGAGTGAGATTAAGAGAGTCCAGAAGAGACTTAAAATCTGTTGCCAGAGGTGAAGAAGAATTGTCCACGTGGATATTTAAGTCGCCAAGAAAAATAGTCTTCACAGGGGAGGTGCAGAAAAAAGTGAGAAGGTCATGCATCTCTGAGTTAAATGAAACATGCGGTTTGGGAGGTCTATAAATTAATATAACATTCATCAGGAGTGGGGCTTTGAAGCTGAAAGCCAGACATTCAAAAGAGGAAAAGTCCTGAGAAGACAGATGAGACAATTTTAAATTACTGCGATAAATTACAGCCAGACCACCACCGCGGCCAGTGCTGCGGGCTCTCTGCAGATAACTGTATCCAGAGGGACACGCCTCATTCAGAGAACTGAACACCTCTGGTTGGTGCCACGTCTCTGTAAGACACATGAGGTCCAAGTTCTTCTCCAGAATGTGATCATGAATTAAACATGACTTGTTGGAAAGAGACTGCACATTGAAAAGTTCTAATTTAATACCAGTTGGAATAGGAGCTTTTTGAACCGGTTTAAGCAGACTGAAGTCCACTCCACGTTTTCCTCGCCACTTCGTGCGCAGAGGACTACAAAGGCCTACAGACGCAGCGTTCTGATGACGCCATCGAGGTGCGACACGTCTCTCAGTCCAGACAGCACTAATCGAATCAGAGTTCGCTTGAGAATAAACAGTTTTCTTTCGAGAGCTTCTATGGATGTAACGAGGTCTACGCAGAAGTCCCAGTTGTTTGATGGTGGAAATAGAAGGAGGAATGGAGCAGTTGTTAAGTTCAAACAACTGCGAAGCGGAATACGTCAACATCCACGAGCCGGAGGAGGCTAGCACAGAGCTAGCCGCTAGCAGCAGGCCCACGGCTCCGAGAAAGATATACAAGAAGCAAAGAGATGTAACTCGAACGAGCATTACCTTGAAGGAGTACAGGAGAGAGTCCAGAACAGTCCAGAGGACACAGGAAGTTGAGAGAGGCAGCAGGTAAGCGAACAATAAGTGCAGCTACGTGATACTCGAAGCTAAATTTGTGTTGAAGCTAGCGGGAGCTAGCAGCCCCTACTATTATTAAAATTACGGTTAGACTAGTAAAGTTTTCTATCTAATGACTCCAGCAAACAAGTCAAATCTTGGCTTCGCCACGATCTCCCATCCTGAGCAAGCACAATGGCATCAGTGGAAAGGAAAAACTCCCTTTTAGAAGGAAGAAACCTTTAGCAGACCCAGGCTCAGGACAAGCGGTCATCTGCTTTGACCGGCAACTTATAATGTTTGCAGATCCACAACGCAGTCAGAAAAGACAGTTGCTCTAAAACTAACTAACTAAAACACAAAACTTAATCACAGAAAGGTAGAAATGTCCGCGTCCGATTCACACAGGTGCTGTACACAGGCTTGCGCCTGCCGCACTCTGCGTTCAAGAAAGGTAGAAAAGTCCAAAGAAAGGTAGAAATGTCCGCGTCAGCTCGTACAGGTGCTGTACACAGGCTTACGCCTGTCGCACTCTGCAATCGAGAAAGGTAGAAATGTCCAACAAGGCTCGGTGAAAAAGCAGAAAGTAATAAAAAAGGCTTCAAAAAGCAAAAAGTACGAGGAGCAGCGGCAGCCAAGGTGTGCCCGCGTCCACTTCCTCCACAGGTGCTCAGTCACTGACAGGTGCTCAGTCACTGACAGGTGCTCAGTCACTGACCAGAAGTTCTGTAAGGATAAACTCGCAAAACTAGCAGGAAAGTTGCAAATAATTCTGGAGCTGAACTCATTCACTGGTGAGGACCTGGGCTGAAGTTGATCTGGACTCAGTGTGACCCAGATCCTGAGGGCTGCAGAGAAAAGACTGCGGCGGGGTTCAGCCTGGTTCTGGTCGTGTGATGCTGGTCCAGACCGGACCAGAGGTGGTGGACTAAATCCTGGCCATCCCTGCGTGCCGAGTGTTCTTTCTGCAGTGGAAGTACATGCACATCAACCTGGATGGGGCGGTGGGCTTTGTCACACTGCAGGGTAGACGAACGGAAATGACCCCAACCAGAACCAAGTTGGTAAGTACTCATATAAATTTTTGCTTTTAGTATTCCATTTATTTTATTTGCCCTTTATTTATCCAGGTGGTCTCATTGAGCCACGATAACTAATTTTCAAGAGAGACCTGTTTTAGGGAACAGATGGTGGGGGTTAAGGGCCTTGCTCAGGGGCCAAGAGTGGGGTGAATGGGGGTGGAGGCAGGTGTGGGTGTTTCACCTTTTTCCACCCACATTTTGACATTGTCGGTACCGGGGCTTGAACCGGCGATCTTCCGATCACAGGTCCACCGTCTCTAGCCTCTGCGCCACCACTCCCCCACATATCCATATGTTGTTAAAATTAGTAGGTTAAAGAGTTTAAAATATTGATTGTGGGCTTTGTCACTGCAGGGTAGGTCTGAAGAAATGGAACAGATTCAGACCGGACCTGAAAGCTGTTGTTCTGTAGAGCCTGGTAAGTAAAATTTAGTAGCTACAAATACAGTACTGTACGTATGTTGTTAAGATGGCATAGGTTTAAGTGTTTAGAACACTGAAAGAGTATGGTATGGGTTTCTAAAGCCTTAAAATATACTATATATAAATACTAAAATAAATATAACGTTGATAATTCACAGATTTTTACTTATTGCAGTGGGGTCTGGAACGTAACACACATGATAAACGAAGGACTACTGTACTCAATTACTGCTTCTAACGTTGTTGTTTTTTTTATCTTCAACAGTGCTGCCAAATGATGGGGAACGTGGGCCAGTTCAACAGCTTTTGGCTTCAAATGATTATCATGTTAATGCCAAATATTAAATATATCAAATATATCCAGGTCTCTCTTGTAAAGGAGTCCTCGAGGCTCAATGGGATTTTTTCATTCAACCTTTATTTAGTCAGGTAAATCTTTTGAACCTCAAGGGCTCATTTACGAAAGCGACCTGCTAAAACTAAAGAACAATGAACAGCAGTGGTATAATTTCCTTAAACAATAAACAATAAACAAACAAACAATAAACAATAGAAAACAAAAGAGAGAAAAAAAAAACAAAAGAAAGTTTTTTTTATTTTTTATTTTTTATTTTTTTACAAAGTATCAAAAAACTAGCAAAACATTATTATTAGGCAGGATTAACCTGCCTAAATAAAGGTTGAATGGAAAAAAAAAGTTAAAGAGCAACTAAACTCAAAAATAACTTTTTTTAGCTGATAAACTCCCTAGAATGTGTTCTAAATGTTTCACAGCATTATGTCTATGTTAATTTTCAGATATTTGTGTGTATATGTTGAAATCGGCAATATTTGGTCCAAAAACGTGTTTACGGTAGTCCTATGGGTTGAACTGTGGTATTGCACCCTAATTTCCTTATTTGTCTACGATTTGCACTGTGACGTGTTTTCGCACACTTTTGTCATGAAAGTGGTTCAAGCAGAGCCAATCCCCTGCAGAGATGGAAGGTCCTCGCTGCAGTTCATACCTTATATGGAAGTGGTACATTTCACTCCAGAAACGTACTGCAACAGAGCATATTATAGTTTTTGGAATGGCACTAGTTATTTGTGTATTTCAACCTATTTATTCTAAGACTACCTTCCACTTCATCAAAACTGTTTGGCTGTATTTGTGTTCTTATTGTGCGATGGACAAGTGATGCCTGAATGCCTGGTTGGGGCAGTGTTGTAGGTACAGGTTTGCGATCCGGAAGACCCAGGTTCAATCCCCGGTCACGGAGAACCTTGTGGTATTATTTTCATTTTTTTAAGCCTTTTGTTTTGGACAGATCGGGTGGAATAGATAAATACATCTACATATTTATTCTTTGTTGTTGCTTGTTTTAAGTGGTGTATTACTGATGTAATTTTAACATTCAGAAACAATGACGGTCTCTCGTCCTGGCCACACCTCCTCGCTCAGCCCACACCCGCCTAACCCTCCTTTAGGCGGTGTCTGTTGACGCGCCCATTTTCTGCATTTTTCAAATCCTGTGCTTGGGCGTGGCTATCTCCGGACAGTGGGGTGAGCTACACTTTAACCATTTGTCCATGTTATGTTTCTTTTCAGCGACTCCCTTCTTCAGGGGTCGCCACAGCAAACTAAGTCTCATGAAGACTTGGCAATTATTTTTACGCTGGATGTCCTTCCTGATGCAACCACAGACCACTGAGCTTGCACAGCCCTCTGTGTGGAGCAGAGAGCTGATACCTAGGGTGCCCGGGGGAGCAAATAATGAGGGTTAAGAGCCTTGCTCAAAGGTCCAGAGTGGGGCAATTGAGGGTGGAGGCAGATGTGGATATTTCCCCATATCCCACCAATATTCTGATGTTGATACAGGGAGTAGAACCAACAATCTTCTGATTCTCTCAAACCCCACCCGGTCAAATCAGATGGCTGCTTGTCTTGAGCCTGGTTTTTCTGGAGGCTTATTCCTGTTAAATGGGAGTTCCCTTTCAGTCAAGTTCTCTCTGTGCAACATACTTGCTATGGGAATTGCACGCCCGCACAATTACCTGAAGGAATACATTCACACCTTTACGGCTAGGGCGTCAACGTCGCGCCAGAGGCCCCACCCTCTGGGTATTTAAGCTGCTGACGCCCATCCATGTTCCTCTTTTTTGCCCTTCACCTCGCTGAACTACATCTCTTCGCTAGACTTCCCTGTTGCTTCATCGCTCAACCAGAGGTGAGCTTGCTCCCTACACAGAGCGTGCAGAGAATTATTCCTGCATACTGCTGGACTAGCGAAAGCTAGTCCGGCACATTTTCTCTTAACCCCAAAGTATTTTCCTCTCCTATCTCCACAGACTGCTTCCCTCGACGGCGCTAACTGCGTCACAACCGCTATCCCTGCTAATTCGTAGCGGGCTAGCCAGCGAAAGCAACGCGACGGAGGAGACGTTTATAAAAATAAAAAAAAAGGATTTTGGAAGGACTCGCTCGCCTTATCTCGGACATGCCTGCGGAGAAAGGAAAGCGAAAGGCAAGACTTCCGAGGAAAACCAGCAGGACAGCGAGCCCAACTTTGCGCACCTGTCCTAGCGGATACGGTTTCTCCCTCGCAGCGACGGACACCCTGTCCCGTATGCTTGGGAATGTTACACGCAAAAACAACACTGGATGCGCCCGACTTTTGCCCACACTGCAGCCAGATGCTGGAGGCGGAGCTACGGCACTGGGTTGACCTCGTTGCCAAGGCCATGGGCCCCCCAGCAGTGCCAGCGGATGCGGACACCACCGAGACCCTCACTCTCACACCGGAGCTCGAGAACATGGCTCTGCACGACAGCACACGAGTCGAATGGGGTGACAGCCCTGACGTGCTGGCTCCTATGGTGGACTTAATAGTCGAATTAGACACTCGAGGCATGATGAATGAGGACGAGATCTCAATTTCAGCCTCAGGTGAATTTTCCGCAGAGGACGCAGACGTCGAATTCGAGGAACAGGGAGAAGACCTCTCCCAAACCCCGGTACCCGTGCTCCCGGAAACAGACTTTTTCCATCCCTGCTTTGTTCGACCTGTGCCACAGAGCAGCGGACGCGTTGCATATCCCATGGCCAGAGCCTCCGTCTTGTCAACAGGTCACGAGGCTGGCAGGAAACTATTTTTACTCAAAGCAGCAGGCCGCCACGAGGCAAAGGATGCCCGTGTTCCCGGACTTCCTCACAGAACTAACTCGCACCTGGCCTCAGCCCAGAGCTCCCATGCTCTTACCACTTTCACAGTTCCTCGACGTGGACGGGATGGATGAGGTGGGAATAGCCAACGTGCCTCAAATTGAGGACACACTGGCGTCTCACCTGGCTCCCAAGTCATCCGGGACAAAACCAACTCTTCCCAGCAAAGCTTGTCGAGCTTCAGCTTCTCTGCTCGAGAAATGCTACAGAGCTCAGGGACTCGCGGCGCGCGCCATGAACGCGTCCGCGTTGATGCAGGCTTACCTGGCTGAAAAACTGCAACAGCTCCAGGTAACGACGGACAAGCAAGCTGCCGCTGACTTGCTGGATGAAGCCCGCAGGGCAACAGACTTTGTGCTCCGCATGATGGGGACAGCCGCTGTTGCTCAAGGCAGAGGCATGGCGGAAGTGGTCATCGCGATACGCCATCTGTGGATGACTTTAACTGATCTCCCCGAGGGACAAAAGGTGCCTTTTCTCCACCACTCGATAGAACCGACGGGATTGTTTGGGAAAGCTTTGGATCAAATTCAGACCAAGCTGGACCAAAGGCGCAAACAGGCTGAAGCTCTCCGGGTGGGCATTCCCAGGAGAAGCTTCGCCCCCCCCAGGGAGTCTGCTGGAGGCAGACCTGCGCAGCCTCGACACCGCTCGGCAACGCGTGCCCCACCGCAGAAAGCGGCCGGCGTACGAGGATGAGCATCGGCAGAGACCACCGCCGGGCCCACCTCGTACCGAGCACGCATGGAGCAAAAACAGGTTTGTCCCCCGCCAGGCGGTCAGACACAGGGCCTCCTCGGCAAACCGGGACGCCAGACAAAAGCATGCCTGATGAACCAGGTTCACGTCTTGACTTTACACGATCACCCGCACACGCGGTACGGGAAATGATCTCTTCATATCCAGACTTTATTTGTAGCATGGTACAAAAAGCTGGTAACTCTGTTACATGCACAAATCATGTTTTTCCTGCTGTGGGTGACATAAAGTCATATATGTAATAATAATAATAATAATAATGAATTCCATTTATAATGCACTTTTCATTAATAAAAATCTCAAAGTGCTACAAAGTGTAACAAAGCAAAGATCAAAATAAAACAAGTGATAAAATCAAATAAAATCAATTATAATATCGACTAAGATCAAAGATAAAATCATGTGGATGCAGATTAGGCTTGCTTAAAAAATAAATAAAATAAAACAAGTGATAAAGGGAGGGAGGGACTCGGAGTAGAGCCGCTGCTTCTCCACATCGAGAGGAGCCAGTTGAGGTGGCTCGGGCATCTGGTTAGGATGCCTCCTGGACGCCTCCCTGGTGAGGTGTTCCGGGCACGTCCCACCGGGAGGAGACCCAGAGGAAGACCCAGGACGCGCTGGAGGGACTATGTTTCTCGGCTGGCCTGGGAACGCCTTGGGATTCCCCCGGAGGAACTGCTCCAAGTGGCTGGGGAGAGGGAAGTCTGGGCCTCCCTACTTAGGCTGCTACCCCCGCGACCCGACCCCGGATAAGCGGAAGAAGATGGATGGATGGATGGATAAAACAAGTGATAAAATCAAGTAAAATCAATAATGATATCAGCTAAGATCAAAGATAAAATCATGTGGAGGCAGAATAGGCTTGCTTAAAAAGAAAGGTCTTTATGCTGCTTTTAAAGTCAACCAGTGACTGTGGAGCTCTCAGGTCGTCAGGGAGGGAGTTCCACAGGCGGGGGGCAGCCACACAGAATGCTCGGTCTCCCATGGTCCTCAATTTGGTCCGAGGAATATGAAGGAAATTACTGTTCTGTGATCGTAGAGACCGGGTGGATGAATATGGTGCAAGAATGTCCTTTAGATAGTCAGGTGAAGTGCCGTGCAAGCATTGATGGGTAATGAGAGCAGTTTTGTACTGAATTCTGTAGGTGACAGGAAGCCAATGGAGGTTATGGAGAATGGGTGTAATATGTTCAAATTTACGAACTCTCAACAGAATCCTTGCTGCACTGTTTTGAATGTATTGAAGTTTCTGAAGGTTTTTGCCAGGGATACCAATAAACAGGGAGTTGCAGTAGTCGAGCCTGGAGGAGACAAAGGCATGGACGAGTTTCTCAGCATCAGGAAAAGTCAGAGATGGGCGAAGTCTGGAGATGTTTCGAAGATGGAAGAAGCAGGTTTTAAACAGATGCTTAATGTGATTTTCAAATGTAAGATGAGAGTCCATTTTTATTCCAAGATTTGTAACAGAGGTGGAGAGGGGGATGTCTTGACCAGAGAAGGAGATTGTTGTTAAAGTTGATGTTTGTATCTGGTGAGGGGTGCCAATCAATATGGCCTCAGTCTTCGAGCAGTTTAATTGAAGAAAGTTCTGATTCATCCATGCCTTTATTTCCTCCAGGCAGGCAGAGAGAACAGTGAGTGAAGACGGAGATAGGGATGATGATGATGTTCCAGTCCTGATGTAAAGCTGTGTGTCGTCGGCATAGCAGTGAAAAGAAATGTTGAACTGATTAATAATTTGACCTAAAGGCAGCATGTAGAGGGAAAACAGCAGGGGCCCCAGAACTGACCCCTGAGGGACACCACAGGAGACACCGACTGTCTGGGAAGTGGCATTGCCAAGGCTAACACATTCCAGCCTATTGGAGAGGAAAGAATTGAACCAGTCCAGGACAGTGTCACAGAGACCGACCTCCACATGAAGACGGTGGAGGAGGATACTATGGTCCACAGTGTCGAAGGCTGCAGTGAGGTCAAGGAGGACAAGGATGGAGGGAGAACCAGTGTCAGCAGCCATGAGGACATCATTTGTTACTCTCAGCAGTGCAGTCTCAGTACTGTGAGCTGCTCTGAATCCAGACTGGAACTTCTCATACAGAGAGTGTTGCTGTAGGTGGTCCTGCAGCTGAGCAGCAACTGTTTTCTCCAGCACTTTGGACAGAAATGGGAGGTGGGAAATTGGGCGGTAGTTAGAAAAATTGTCGGGATCCAAATTAGATTTTTTTCAGAAGAGGCCTAATGATGGCAGTTTTTAGAGGCAATAGAACATGACCAGATTGTAGAGACTTGTTTATTATTTGTGTGATTAATGCGCTTATTGCAGAGTGATTGGATTTTATGTGTCATGTCTTACACATAAGCTTGAATAAAGCTCAAAAAACAGCCACTCTCTGTTTTATTGACTCTAAAAAAAAAACAACAACAACAAAACACAAGTAACTTCAGCAGAACAGGTCCCTCTGGCCTGCCAGCCGTCATAAAGGGAGGGGGCCGTATCCCCCCTCTCCCTCACGGCTCACGGGGTGTTAGCCTAACGGTTAGGCTAACACCCCATTGGATCATCACTTTGTCACATTCTACCAAACTGGCCCTAACCAATGAGCCCCGACAGTGTGCCTCTGCTCCGTCTGTAGCAGACAGGCACAGAGGCATCTGCAAGCAGGCCCCCCATCCCTCACGGAGACAGGTGAGGGGGGGTCACGTGCTCCAGCCCCCGCTCCATTGTTAACGACGGGGCGGTCAATACACTAACCAAGCAAACACGTGACATGTCTGCGCCTCAGGGAGGCGCACTGACAGAATCTAACGATGGGGAGGGGGGGGCGGGGCACGTCAAGAGCCCACAGGCAACCACAAGCTTCACACGTTAACAATATCAATTGTGACCAGCCACTCCAAATCCAGGAACAAGTCGGCACAGCTCTAACTGAGAAAAAATCAATAAACCTTCAACTTCTGAGAAATTAGTGAAAATCGTTTTTTTGCAAAATGTACCAGTTGAAGTTGTGAAGAAACCATCCCATGCTTTAAAAAACACGTTATAAGTGTTTAAACTGATAAACTTTGTGTTAGAAATCCGTTTGTTTTCAGAGTAAAACCAAGCCGCAGTGATTTGCGTACTGGGGGCGGGGACCCTCACAGCTGATTAACATGCGGGACTTGTTTGGCTGGTATCAGAGCTTTGTTACTGGCTTCGGCCAATAAGTCAGAGTCAGAGTCAGAGTCAGAGAGTCTTTATTGTCATTTGCACCGCATGTGGTACATGAGATGAAAACGAGATTATGTACACGAGGTCCCAGATCGCCCAGTGGACACAAGGAACAAGGAAAATAATAAAATAAAGCCGATCAAAGCGTCAGAGCTGTCAGCTGTTTTTCCGACCGACCCGAGGGAAAAAAAAAAAGAAGCCTTTACTGCGTGCGCAAGCAAATCGCAAGCAAATCAGTTTCCATCCATACATAATACATCCATCCATACGTCCATCCATCCATCCACTATCTTTATTTCATTAGACAAAGCAGACACACGTAATCACCGCGCCATGCGCGCAGCCACTGCGGTAAAGTGAGCCTCTACTCGGCTCCGTGTCTGCAGCCATGGTCTGTGTCCAGCTGCGCATCGCGCAATCACACGCGTTGGATTGGCTTAGGTTTTACAAATCGCAGCAAAGAAACTAAAATTTAAAGCACGATAATGGTGCACCAATTATGCAGATTCAACTGGCCGTTTGAAAAGGTAAAATGTACAGTTAACATCGGATGGATCAGCCGTTGACGCAGCTGTCAGCTGCTGTCAGCTGCTGTCATCATGATAAAAAAGCTGAATGGAGCAGCGTGTTTAATTAAAATAGCCTTGTTTTTCCCAGATAATTTTGCTCTAAAATGTTTTTGTTTATCTTTATGTAAGGTTATCTTTAGAATTTATTTTTCATGTTAATATATATTTGGTGAAACAAGAAATCTTTCTTTCTTTGAAATACATTATTTGGATGAATGGATGGATGGATGGATGGATGGAAACCGACCAGCCCACAAAAGCTTAATAAAAAAGACCTACAGCAAAGATAAGGCCTTTCTGCCCTGATGACACAAAAGTCATGTAGCACCAACACCTTTGTGACATCTAAAATAAGTCTGTGCAGGAGCTTGGTGTGTGTAAAGCCTTATTTTATTTTGTTTTCCCCCTGTCTAACCTTCTTAGATGCAACATAAGCATCTCCTGAATTTACTCAACATCTTCAGCTATTATACAAACTTTTCCAGTGTCATCAACTTTATAAAGTGCATTCCTGTCCTGTAGGGGAGACCGGGTATGGTTGTAACACTTTTTGCTCCAGCACTAGAGTTTTCAAACTTTTATACAAAATACCCACATTTGTTGACTACAAATGGCACCAATTCAAACCTCTGCAAGAATATCACAGACCTCATGAGTTCATGTCAAATACATGGTGGTCCTTTGTTACAACCACACTTGCTGGGGTAAGTTGTAACAATTAGACAAAATAAGCAAAAACAGAGGCCACACCATGTGATATGCTTCAAAAAGAGGTTTACTGAATTAAAAGAACAATACAAGAACAAAATGTCTCTCTCTCTTTCTGTGACTGACCATAACTCAAATACAGGTGGTCCCCGACTTACGAGCACATCGACTTACAACGTTCCGGACTTACGAGCTGACTAACGAATAGTAAAGTTGTACAGAACATACAGAAAATACAGCACTGGAATGTGTTTTTAGATGAAAGTGTGTTAGCTAACTGTTTGTAAACAAAGTTCTGTGCATGTTTATGAACCACGTTTGTGTTGAAAAATGGGTTCGTAGTAGCGCTAGCATACATTTTCCAACTTAGTCGGGGACCACCTGTATACTGTTTGTGTGTGCATGTGTGTAAATTATTCTACTAGAACAATCTTCCTTAACATGTAGACCTATAATGCCTAAATATAATATAATGCCATATAAGGCCTAAATATGTGTTACAACCCACCCCAACCCTGTCAGCCATGTTTAGCTAGCTGTAGTAGCATAGTGGTTTGAAATTAGCACAGGAAAATGCATCACATTTTGCCTGAGAAATTACACTTTCATCTAATGTAAGTTATATGGTTTTATCTGCAACAGTATAAGTACTAAACAAAATATAGTCATGGTCAAAAAATTTACTTTCTTACCTCAAAATCAGTTTTTTCTCCTTAGTATCTGCATGTACCTGTTTCCAGACTTGACAATGACAATATGGTA
>JBBPBX010060244.1:0-21509 GCA_038048925.1 Garcialebias charrua
TTTAATTATCATTATTTTTCAGGCACCGGTTCACCCGAGTGGATCCCCTTCCAGGAGGCGGAGTATAAATTTTTTGACCACCGCACCACCTGGGATCAGGCCCAGAGGATCTGCTCCTGGTTCGACTCCTCTCTCACCTCCGTCCACTCAGCGGATGAACAGGCATTCCTGGCAAACAACTTACGCAAGGTACAGCATGGCTCGTCACAAAGATTTTTATTGTGGGTAAAAGAATAAAACATTGAGTCAAACAGCTAACAGTCATGAACTGCTGAGTCAACGTGAATAATTCTGCATCGCCACCATGCAGCGTGAATGACATCACTGACATTTGCTGAGTTAATAAAGTTAAAACAAGGAGAGCTAAAAGAAAAAAGAAATGTAACTAAAAACTAAAATTTGCTGAACAATATAGATAATCTGAACAAAAGCATAGCTAAAAGCTAAATGAGCAAAACAGTAGCTAAAAGCAAAAAGTATCAAAGCAGTTGCTAAAAGCTAAAGGTAGCAAAACTGCTGAATGCTAAAACTGTCGAAACCTTAGCTAAAAGGTAAAAGAAGCACAAGAAAACAAAAGTAGAGCAAGTAATGTATGTAGAAGTAGCATCAAAGTTCATGCTCAATAATCCAGGTAAAAAAAAAATCCAACAAAGTTAAGTCAGGTCCTCTGTATAAGACTTGAGTTTGTTGTGGCTCCTTGGACTGATGAAGTCCTTTGGATGGAAAGTGAAACGTTTCAACAAAATCAACCATCCAGAGGACCTGACGTCACGTTGTTGGACAGGCAGAAGTAGATTTCAAAGGAAACAATGATTTTGAACATAGATACATAAAAAAAATAAGAAGGTTACAAATACTAAAAGTCAAAGCACACTATTCTTGATCAAGCCAAATGTTTTCGCACATCTGCTGAACAAAAGTTTTGTTGCAAACAAATTTTCAGGAAGAAACTAAAAAAAAAAGAAATCTAAAAAAGTTAAGTCTGGTCCTCTGGACATAAAATAAAAGTAGAGAACTTTTGTCTTTCATCCGAAAGACTTCTTCAGTCTGAGGTGCTGTATGTGCACAGCGCCTCAGACTGAAGAAGTCTTTAATATTTCTTCCAAAAAGAAACTGTCCAGATGACCTCACTGAACTTTGTTGGACATCAATAAGGTGCTATTTATATGACAGACCTCAGTGGCAGGCCTCAGACTGATGAAGTCTTTCAGATTTCTTCCAAAAAGAAACTGTCCAGATGACCTCACTGAACGTTGTTGGACATCAATAAGGTGCTATTTATATGACAGACCTCGGTGGCAGGCCTCAGACTGATGAAGTCTTTCAGATTTCTTCCAAAAAGAATCTGTCCAGATGACATTATTTAACGTTTTTGTGATTTACGTACCTGAGATTACAAACGTTGTTTTAAAACAAGACAACAATCCTGTCACTGCTAACATAGACTAGACCAGGGGTCTGCAACCTGCGGCTCTTTGGTCCCTCTGCAGCGGCTCTTTCAAGCTTTGACCAAAACTAACATAAAACTGAATTTTATGGGTTGCTATACAAACAAACATAAAGCTAGTTTTAGCCGTTTTAATTTTTCTGCTCTGTGGTCATTTATTTTGTACATATGCCATTACTAGAACTACCGTAATATGAGGAATAAAATACTCACTTTAACTATATGCTTTATTTCTATACTTTTTTTTTTCTTTCAGCAATTAAAAAGAATCACATAGGTCTGCATAGTTAATAGTTTGTTTAAATAAATAAAAATTGGTTAAAAAATACAATTTATTTATTTTTTCCTTCTTTACAAAAATCTGGTCTTTTATTTTGTTTTAAATTATACAATACAATACAATACAACTATATTTATAAAGCACTTTAAAACAACACCGTTGGCCATAGTGTTATGAAATATCACAAATTGTAAAAATATCAAATGTTAAAAATTATCTGATATTTTTAGCTTTTTAAGATGTGGCCACAAAAGCCCCCTCCAACAAATCTAAAGTGGTCCAGGGGCCACCACTTGATAATCACAGTTGTAGCAGGTTTTTGTGGCTCTGGACACATTTAATTTAGTGAACGAAGGCGTAAAAATGTCTCTTTTGATCGTAAAGGTTGCAGACCCCTGGACTAGACTGTTAAAATACTGTTTAATATTATAAATATTTGCAGTGATAAAATCAAAAAAAGGCGTTCAATACAAGATCAACTGGACTTTATTTGTTACAGAAGACGTTTCGACCTCTATCCAGAGGGCTTTATCAATTCTATGAGCAGACTGTGTGAGAGTGGAGTTATAACAGTCTTAGGAGACACGCACCAACCTATGTAAATTGCAAGCTGAGGTAACACATACATGTAAATTGACAAATCACATTTACATGTATGTGTTACCTCGGCTTGCAATTTACTTAGGTTGGTGCGTGTCTCCTAAGACTGTTTTTTTATTTTTTATTATTATTATTATTTTTATACTACTATGCAAAAACTCAGGACAGTATTACACTTTTATTATTTCATTTTATGCTTATGTTCATTAAATGTTTAGTGTTTTAGTTTTAGTGTTGGTGTAAATTTTCATACTTTTATACTACTATGCAAAAACTCAGGACAGTGTTACACTTTTACTATTTTATGCTTATGTTTATTAAATGTTTCAGTGTTTTAGTGTTTAAATGGTTACTGTTGCACCGAGGGACTGAGAGAAACGCAATTTCAATCCTGTGTATGTCCTGTACATATTGCAGTTCTGACAATAAAGTTGACTTTGACTTTTGACTTTGACTTATAACTCCACTGGCACACAGTCTGCTAATAGAATTGATAAAGCCCTCTGGATAGAGGTCGAAACGTCTTCTGTAACAAATAAAGTCCAGTTGATCTTGTATTGAACGCCTTTTTTTGATTTTATCATGTCCTGGACAACTGAGAATCTTCACCAGCATTTTGCAGTGATAAACGCCGTGTTTTTGGACGATCGGTTGTCTCGGCAGCATGTTTTTACTAAAAGCTTTGCCGTAAATGCTAAAGGAACTTCTCAAATAGATTGTGAAGGCGGAGGGGGACAGCTGGTGGCTCGGGCTCCACACCTTTGAAAACGACGGGCGTTTCCGCTGGTCGGACCACTCCGTGCTCAATTATGTCTCGTGGGCGCTCGGCAGGCCACTCCCGCTCAGCCGCGACCGCAGATGCGTGCACGTGTCTGCCAGCAAAGGTAGGACCAGCCAGAAAGAATCCCCGCCTGAAGCGCAAACGGCTTACCTGTCTTTACCTGTGGACAGGAGACTGGGCTGATCAGAAGTGTCACTCTGACCTGCCCTACATCTGTAAGAGAGTGAACGTGACGGGGACCATCCCTCCAACTCCGTCGGCCCCTCATCCTCCAGCAGGCTGTCCGGACAAGTGGTCGTCTTTTCAGCATAAGGTGCAACGCCAGGCTCTCGAGGTCTTCCAGGAGGGCCAGGCCTTCATTTTAATCTCTGTGCTGTGTCTAGTGCTTCAGGGTGTTCGATCAGTCCCCGCTGGTCACCTGGTCCGCAGCCAAGCTGAAGTGCGACTCCCAGAGAGGCGTGCTGGCGGTGGTCCCCAATCATCTGCTTCAAGGTATTGTATTTGTATTGTATAATTTTATTCATTTCATATTAAAACAATGACACTGAACTATAATTGTGTTATAAAGCAAGTGTAAAGCATTATTATTTAACAAATCCTTTACTCCATACAATACTGCAATTGATTTAGATATTTTAGTTTTAGCAACAGATATACTGTATGCTGTTTCCAAGATAGTCTGTCATCAATAATTACACCCAGAAACTTAACCTCATTTACTCTACATACCGTAAACACCGGTGTATAATACACACTTTTATTGCTCATTTGAATGTCCTGCGCATTATACACCGAAGCGTATTATCTACAGATTTTTTCCCATATTTTTAGACCCATTTTTGGCTCTGATTCGCTGTTTTTCATTATGGCCTAAAAATGGTGCAGTACCAGTTTCGGCCGCTATGGGCGCTAATGCACCCTGTAGTCTGTTTACCTGCAGACTGTACCTGGAGGCGTATCCTGGCGCCATCTAGTGGCCATAAAAAAGACTGTCACGGCAGCGCGTATTATACACCGAAGCGTATTATCTACCGATTTTTCTGATTTATTTCCAAATACTGTATTGGACAAAGCGTATTATACACCGGAGCGTATTATACACCGGTGTTTACGGTATCTTAATACCATCAATTTCAAAAGAAAAATCCAAAGTTTTTTTTAGACCAAATATAAAACTGGTTTTTATCAATATTCAATGATAACTTATTTCGTTTAAACCAAATTTGTTTTTGTTTTTCGAACTCATTCTTTATCACTACAAATATCCTTTCCAACTCTTCACCCAAACAAAAAAAAGTGGTGTCATCAGCAAATAAAACACATTTGAGGATATCAGCCACTTCAATTAGATCATTCATATATAAAATAAACAACTTGGGTCCAAGGACTGAACCTTGTGGTACTCCACATGAAGTTCTGAGTAAATTAGAACGTACATTATCCATCTGAACAAATTGTTTTCTATCTCTCAGATAACTACTGATCCACTGCAATGCAGGTCCTCTGATGCTATATTGATTTAATTTAGCAATTAAGATGGTGTGATCAATAGTATCAAAAGCCTTATTTAAATCCACAAATAAACTTATACAGTGGTAATTTATAAAACCACACGCTGGAACGTAAAGAATGCGTGACACAACCGATTCTCTCCCCCGCAGCTTTCCTCACCACCCTGTTAAAGAATGTCAGCGTCGACCTTTGGGTGGGGCTGACCTCCGACCCTATCGGCCAGTTCCAGTGGGCCAGATCCGGGCTGCTCAGCTTCACCAACTGGGCTCCCGGAGAGCCGCTCGACAACAGTGGGCCGCATCACAACAAAACGCCGGTATTTACAAACCGCCGCTCGATATGTCGCCCTGTCTGTCTGTATGTCGAATTACTGAAGTTTTACGATCTGATGGATTATAATATTTTGTTGAATTACTGTAGTTTTACGATCTGATGGATTATAATATTTTGTTGAATTACTGAAGTTTTACGATCTGGTGGATTATAATATTTTGTCGAATTACTGAAGTTTTACGATCTGATGGATTATAATATTTTGTCGAATTACTGAAGTTTTACGATCTGGTGGATTATAATATTTTGTCGAATTACTGAAGTTTTACGATCTGGTGGATTATAATATTTTGTCGAATTACTGAAGTTTTACGATCTGGTGGATTATAATATTTTGTCGAATTACTGAAGTTTTACGATCTGGTGGATTATAATATTTTGTCGAATTACTGAAGTTTTACGATCTGGTGGATTATAATATTTTGTCGAATTACTGAAGTTTTACGATCTGGTGGATTATAATATTTTGTCGAATTACTGAAGTTTTACGATCTGGTGGATTATAATATTTTGTCGAATTACTGAAGTTTTACGATCTGGTGGATTATAATATTTTGTCGAATTACTGAAGTTTTACGATCTGGTGGATTATAATATTTTGTCGAATTACTGAAGTTTTACGATCTGGTGGATTATAATATTTTGTCGAATTACTGAAGTTTTACGATCTGGTGGATTATAATATTTTGTCGAATTACTGAAGTTTTACGATCTGGTGGATTATAATATTTTGTCGAATTACTGAAGTTTTACGATCTGGTGGATTATAATATTTTGTCGAATTACTGAAGTTTTACGATCTGGTGGATTATAATATTTTGTCGAATTACTGAAGTTTTACGATCTGGTGGATTATAATATTTTGTCGAATTACTGAAGTTTTACGATCTGGTGGATTATAATATTTTGTCGAATTACTGAAGTTTTACGATCTGGTGGATTATAATATTTTGTCGAATTACTGAAGTTTTACGATCTGGTGGATTATAATATTTTGTCGAATTACTGAAGTTTTACGATCTGGTGGATTATAATATTTTGTCGAATTACTGAAGTTTTACGATCTGGTGGATTATAATATTTTGTCGAATTACTGAAGTTTTACGATCTGGTGGATTATAATATTTTGTCGAATTACTGAAGTTTTACGATCTGGTGGATTATAATATTTTGTCGAATTACTGAAGTTTTACGATCTGGTGGATTATAATATTTTGTCGAATTACTGAAG
Source organism: Garcialebias charrua (assembly GCA_038048925.1). NCBI lineage: Eukaryota > Metazoa > Chordata > Actinopteri > Cyprinodontiformes > Rivulidae > Garcialebias > Garcialebias charrua. Next base: position 6,185 of record JBBPBX010060244.1, read on the forward strand.
TTTTACGATCTGGTGGATTATAATATTTTGTCGAATTACTGAAGTTTTACGATCTGGTGGATTATAATATTTTGTCGAATTACTGAAGTTTTACGATCTGGTGGATTATAATATTTTGTCGAATTACTGAAGTTTTATGATCTGGTGGATTATAATATTTTGTTGAATTACTGAAGTTTTACGATCTGGTGGATTATAATATTTTGTTAATGATGTATAGAGCTCATAAAAATGCATTGCCTTTGAATGTTCAGATGTATTTTGTTAAACGATTGAGTTGTTATAATCTCAAGGGAACTCATATGTTTGTTAAACCTAGGTATAGGACTAGTTTGAAAGGAAGGACTGCAATAGTTCAGGGAGTTAGGTTATGGAACGAAGAGGAAACTGACATTAAAGGAGCTAAATCAATACCTATATTTAAAAGAAAGATCAAGGATAAGTTGTTAAGGAAATATGTTTAACGAAGACACGAGTTTAAATAGTAATTCTTGTGATTAAGGGAGTTAATGAGTTATAAGTTTTTTTTTGTATTTAATGAAGTTGTTTGTTTGAATTGTTTGTTAGAAGATAAGGGGCAGATATAATAAGATTATTTTCTTCATCTGCCACCTTTCTCTTTATATTTAAATTTTTTTGTTATCTGTGTGTTAAATTGTTTTAGTTTGTGTCTTTTATTATAAAATGAATGAATCAATAAATGAAATGAAATGTCGCTGCGCTGACGGTCTCACTGCCGCCTCAGGGAAACTGTGTGATGATGATCCACGGAAAGCCAGAGAAGAAGACGGGCATGTGGGCGTCCCGGGCCTGCGAGATGGAGAGCAACGGCTTCATCTGTCAGAAGCAACAAGGTCCGAGCCTCTGTACCGACCACGCAGCAGGTCCGTGCGAAAACAGAGACGTAAATTGTTTTTTTCTGGCTTTAGATCAAGGTCTGCCTCCGGCTCCGCCCCTCATCCCCGCCTCCCTGTCGACGCCCGTGGAGCTGGACGGGGTCACGTACCGGGTCGTGAAGAAGCGCCTGGACTGGACCGGCGCCCTGTACCTCTGTGAGTCTTTGAACGGGACCCTGGCCACAGTGACGGACCCCTTCCAGCAGGCTCATCTGTCGCTGCTCATCAACAGCCTGCACCAGCCCGCCTGGATCGCTCTCTACAACTACGGAGTGAGCCTTGGAGCTGTGCAGAAGTCTTCAGCCCCTCACTTCTTTAGATTTTGCTTCGAAGGAGCTAGATTTAAAATGGTCTTAAGAACTGCAGCTCTGGGCTTTCTGAAAGTAGTTTATTTTATTTATTTATTTATTCATTTTATAATAAAATACAAAACAATTTACATATAAATAATAAGAAAAAGAAAACAAAAAACAAAATATAAAATGCAAGGCAGCAGATGAAGAAAAAATCTTATATCTGCCCCTTATTCTCTAATAAACAATTCAAACAACCAATTTCTTTAAATACCAAAACAAAATGAACAACTCATTTAACTTCCTTTATCTCATACAATTACTCATTAAAATCCATTGACCATTCTTTTGAATACAAACATTGATTTAGCTTCTTTAACATCTGTCTCCAAGTCGTTCCATAACCCAACTCCCTGGATTATGGTAGACCTTCGCTTTAAACTAGTTCTAAACTGAGGTTTCACAAACATATCTGTCCCCTTAAGATTATAACAACTTAATCTTTTAACAAAATACATTTGGATATTTGAAGGCAGTGTATTATTCTGAGCTCTATACATAACTGACAAAATATTATAATCCACCAAATCATAGAACTTCAGTAATTTCAGTTGGTAAAATAATATACCGGTACTTGATGGATGATAGCAATGCTTTCTAGTGATAATTCTAACAACTCTTTTCTGCAAAATGAAAATAGGCTTTGTAATTTATTTACATGCTTTCCCCCAAATGCTAACACAATAATTTAAATGTGGAACAATAATAAGTAGTTTATTTTATTTGATGACTTTGGCTGCTCTTTTACTCGTCTTCATTCCAGTGCCTGTAAGACCACAGTAATGCAAAGAGGATTTATTTATTTATTGTTGTGGTTGATGCAACTTAAAGCTGAAAATCATTCAAAAACCAAAAAAGCTTCTTAAACTCAAAGGATACACTGTGTACTTGATATATTTTGGATTTTAAATTAAATAAGACATTTCTCACCAGTGAACGTCACTAAAACACAACTCAAATCCATGTTTTAATGGGTAAGTCAAAAAAAAAAAATGGCCAAAGACAACAATCTGACTTATTTAAAACAATATTTTGGCAATTTTACATTTTATTCAGTTTATTCACACACACAGAGAGAGTGTCATAAAACATAATACAGTACATAACTGTAAGATAACAGTGCGTGAATCAGGTCTCCGAAAAGCTATTTAAAGCTTATAGATGGAGCCTGGGTACATATAATTACATACAGTTTTTAACATATTAATAATTACAACACGATAAATACATCATACATTCCTCATAAAAATTCCACATACAGTACAGATCATATACTGATCATCAGTTCCAGATCCTACCAGTGATCTCAAGTATATAAACAAAGAAATTTGGTATTTTAACTGTTTTTTGAAGGTGGAGATGAATTTCAACCCTTTTAAACTCTCGTCAAGCTCGTTCCAAATCTGTGGACCCCTCAGAGAAAAGGTTTGACTGGTGGTTTTAAGTCTTCTATTTTTGGCATAGATACCGTAAGTTGTTTTTTATAGTATGTTGTGCACCACTGATTGGAACGAGCTCAGTTAATTTATTAATATCAATCACAAGGTGATTCCTGAAAAGAAATTATAGCTGATACCTTAATATCTGATGGATGATGCATTTATTTATTTTTTTCTTAAAGAATAATTTCCAGATGTTGATGTAAATAGTTCTTCAGTCCTGAGGTTGACTCAACTTTTCCACATCTTTAACTGCACAATGTGGAATATTCTGTCATGGTCAGGTAAAATAATTAGACTGAAAAAAGGGAAGAAGTTGCCAAAGTCCACGAGAAAACTTTAAAAGACTTTCAAAAGGCCCAGAGAACTAGAGGAGAGGCTGGATGCTTGAAAACAAAGTATAAAGAAGTCAGAGGTAGTTTGAAACTTTTGCACAATGTTTAACACATCACTTGTTTAAATACAGAGATAATTATTATGTTGGTCAGGTAAAAAAATATATATATATTCTTCCTTCTGTTCAGGGGCGGAGCTTCACCTGGTTAGGTTATGAAGAGGTGAAATACTCCAACTGGAAAGACGGAGAGCCCAATCAGATGGCTGGATGTGGTCACATGACCACCACAGGGCAGTGGACCATGACGCCCTGTGATGCTAAACTGGAGGCCGCGATATGTCAGATTAATGGTATGTGTGCACGTATGCACGATGAAGAAGAAGATGAAGAGCTCCAGTCATACAGTTTGTTCTCCTCCCGACAGACGAGCCTGTGTTTCATCAGTGGATCTACCCCGGGCAGTGCCCCCACTCTGTGGGCGAGTGGGCCTGGGTGCCCTTCAGAAACCACTGCTACGCCTTCAACCTGCAGCTTCTCCGACTGCAGCAGGATGCACGCACGTCCTGCAGCAAAAGTACGGCAGCAGCACACGGCGTCGACTGTACAGCCAAATAGAGAAATCGCATTTACTGCAAAAGCCTGCAGAAAAACAGCCGAAATTAGCTAAAAACATGCTGAAATGTAGCTGAAATGGAAGAACAAGCCTAAGTTTGCGGAAGAAAGCAGAAAGAACAGATATTTGCTGAAATAGGTTTAAAAAAGCCAAAATTAGCACACACAAAAAAAAGCAGCTGAAAAGTAGCTTAAAAATTGTAAAGAAGCTTAACTTACGAGAAGGAAGTAGAGAGAGCACATTTTTGCTGAATTGGGCTGAAAAGGTTGAAATGAGTACAAAGAATGTGGAAATTGCTGAAAAAGTTAAAATTAGCATAAAACAGCCAATTAGTAGATTAAACAACTGAAACTAGCGGAAATAAGCTGAAAGAATCATAACAAGATTAAATTAGCAGAAAGACATTAATTAAGCTGTAAGTAGCACAGATTACCACAAAGAACTTTAATTTACCTGAAAACAGCTAAAATTAGTTAAAAAGGTAGGACAAGCTTAAATTATCAGAAAGAAAGCAGCAAGAACATGTTTCCATTCATCATTCTTTGTTTGTAGCCAGGTCTCTCTTGTAAATGAGTCCTCGAGTCTCAATGGGATTAACCTGACTAAATAAAGGTTGAATTAATGAAAAAGAACATGTTTGCCCAATTAGGCTGAAAGAAGCAAAAATTTGCACAAGCAAAGTGGAAATTAGCTGAAAAAAGCTGAAATTAGCATGAAAAGAAAAGGCTGAAAAGTAGCAAAGCAGGCAGAAAGTAGCTGAACTTACAAGAAAAAAGTGGAGAGGGCACATTTTTGCTGAATTAGACTAAAAAATGTTGAAACGAGCAAAATTGTGGAATTAGCTGAAAAAGCTGAAATTAGCATAAAAAGAGCTATATAGCAGCTGAAATTGTAGAAAAAGCTGAAACTTGCAGAAATAAACTGAAAGGAGCATAACAAGCTGAAATTAGCAGAAAGAAGTTAGAAGAAGAAAGAAATGTTGTAGTTGGCACAGAAAGAAAATAAAGAATCAGAAAGGAGCACACAACAGCTGAAAAAACAGCTAAAATTAGAAGAATAGCCGAAAAATGTTGTAAACAGATCTAAAGATTTGAAGAATGTAAAATGAGCTCAGTTCATTTTATATGAGGAAAAAATGGCAGAATATTTATAATATTTCCAAAAGCTAAAGTTGCAACTAAACAAAAATCATAGCAGGATTGTTCTGAAAGAGCTGAACGTTTTGATTTATGATTTGTTGATATAGCTGAAAACTGCGAGACGAGACTCGTGTAAAAAAAAAACGTACAGAAGAAAAATAGACCACAATAGTGTGAATGCTTCATAAGCGTTAAACCCGCAGCACCTCTGACCTCCTTCTAGCCACAAACACAACGCGGCGCATCAATATCTGCCTGAATGTGGAGGCCTCTCATCGACCACATGGTCCCGTTTCCCTTCGTGATCGATCTCTCTCTCTTCTTTTTGTTTTCAGTGGGAGCAGAGCTTCTGTCCATCCTGGATGAGGCAGAGAACGGTTTCATTTGGGAACACATCCAGAGTTATTCCGAGCAGGCGCATGGAGCTTGGCTGGGCATCAGCGTGAAAGGTCCAGTATCTGCCTCAGAACCTCTCCTCCAGCCGTCCCACAAACCCACTGACCTTCACCTTTTATTTACTTCGTTTACAAACACAAGCTTTTAAATAGTGTGAACACCGAGTCACTATTAACACGATCGTTTTTCTCTTCATAGCTTCTTCTGTACATTTACTTTGTGCAATTTTAATCCTTCATGGATCTAAACATTTAGCTTGAAGAGGAAAGGTCTGCCAAGACTTTGGGGTTTGTCTCTTTTACACTTTTCTGAATAAAGTAGTCCCTCACCTATCGTGTGGGTTACGTTCCAGACCCCCGCGATAGGCGAAAACCCACAAAGTAGGGATGTTATATTTATTTTAAGGCCTTAGAACCCCTTCCTACACTCTTGCAATGTTCTAAACTCTCTAAACGCTGTAAAAGAGCACAGCGAAAGAGAGGAGGCAGACTGATGCTATGGTTACAGAGACAATCAGCGCCCAGGGGTGGACTGGCCATCGGGTGCACCGGGTCGGCTCGGTTCCGGTTAAGACTCAGTTCAGGTCACGCTTGATTATTTTTAATAAACAATCCATGCATCTCACTCTGGTCTCCTGCTTGCTGAAGCTCCCAAAGCAGCGATGAGAAAAGACAAACCCCGCCCCCCACCATTCTCTTTCTGAGGCTGATACCTCAAAAAGAGAAAGGAGAGCAGCCAGGCCACTGGGAAACAATGTGCAATCTTTCATTGAAAGCCTGTGAAAGAGTGAGTTCATGAAAGTCGAATTGCGAAGTACCGAGGGGCTTCTGTATATTTATCTTCATTTAAAATAAAATTCCACATAGAAGTACATTAAGCTCTTCAACTCCATTAAAAATATGTTTATCTGATTCAGCATACAGGTAGTCCTCGACTTACGACGTAGATCCGTTCCTATGCAGCGTTGTAAACCGATTTTTGACGTAAGTCGAAATATACGTACATACTGCACCATATACCGTACATGTACTGTACTGTATTACCAAGCACTTAGCCTATCCTAACACAGTACCCTACATAATTATCAAAAAACACATACATTTGGGAGCCATAATGAAAAGAAAAAAGAGTTAATGGCCTACTTGGATGCTGGCGACGCCGTACTCCTCGGACCATCCTCCGTATTCCATTTACGACGTAAAACCGCCGTCCACCTCCGTTTACGACGTAAAACCAATTTTACTTGTATTATCACTTATTTTATTTTATTATTTTGTTGCGCTTTGTAGCAATTTGAGATTTTTGTTAATGAAAAGTGCGTTATAAATTAAATTCATTATTATTATTATTATTAAAACCGCCGTCCACCTCGGTCCATCCTCCGTATTCCGTTTACGACATAAAACCGCCGTCCACCTCCGTTTACGACGTAAAAGCACCGTCCACCTCGGTCCATCCTCCGTATTCCGTTTACGACAAAAAACTGCCGTCCACCTCCGTTTCCGACGTAAAACCGCCATCCACCTCGGTCCATCCTTCATATTCCGTATTCCATTTACAACGTAAAACCGCCGTCCACCTCCGTTTACGAGGTAAAACCGCCGTCCACCTCGGTCCATCCTCCGTATTCCATTTACGACATAAAACCGCCGTCCTCCGTTTACGACGTAAAAGCGCCATCCACCTCGATCCATCCTCCGTATTCCGTTTACGACATAAAACCGCCGTCCACCTCCGTTTACGATGTAAAAGCGCCATCCACCTCGGTCCATCCTCCGTATTCTGTATTCCGTTTACGACATAAAACCGCCGTCCACATCCGTTTACGACGTAAAACCGCCGTCCACCTCGGTCCATCCTTCATATTCCATATTCTATTTACGACGTAAAACCGCCGTCCACATCCGTTTATGACGTAAAACCGCTGTCCATCTCGCTCCATCCTTCATATTCCATATTCCATTTACGACGTAAAACCGCCGTTCACCTCGGTCCATCCTCTGTATTCCGTTTACGACGTAAAACCGCCGTCCACCTCGGTCCATCCTTCATATTCCATATTCCATTTACGACGTAAAACCGCCGTCCACCTCCGTTTACGATGTAAAACCGCCGTCCACCTCGGTCCATCCTCTGTATTCCGTTTACGACGTAAAACCGCCGTCCACCTCCGTTTACGACGTAAAACCGCCGTCCACCTCGGTCCAGAGCGTTTACAGTACGTAACGTATTCCTCCGCCTCTGTATTCCTCCGCCGCTGCACTGCGTACAGTACAATACTGTATTCTTCCGCCGCAGCGGTCGCTGCGTTAAGACGTTTATAACGTAAACCCGCGTAACTTGAAATAAGGCTGTTCATAGTAAATGGGAGATGCGTCGTAACCACGAAATGTCGTAACTCGAGACCGTCGTAACCCGAGGACTACCTGTACTCAATATTTTTTTCTTATGCTGCCTTAAACTTTTAGCTACTATTTTGCTGCTTTTAACTTTTACCTACCATTCTGCTTCTTTCATTTAACCTTTATTTATACAGGTTAGTCTCACTGAGTCATCTTTAAGCTACCATTCAATAACTTTGCTTATAAATTTAGGTTTGACGTCTATTCTGTTACTTTTAGTGAATGTTTAGCAAATTTTTGTTACTACTGTGCTTCTTTTAGCTCCTCGTGTGCTGCTTTTAGTTTTTTTGTTACAGTTTTGCCGCTTTTAGCTCATGTTCGGCTCGTTGTAGCTTGTGTTTTAGTAATTTTAGCAATGTTCTTGTTTTTTTTAAAACTCAGCACAGTTTAGCCAGAAGACAATATTCACATTTCATTTTTGCAGAAAACACTTTTTCTTTCTAGTTTTAGTCCAATTTGAGACAAATTATTAGCAAATAATTGTCCTTATTTTTTTATACTTGCTGGAATAAAACCCTGAAAATGAAGGTAATTTTCAATTTTTTATTAAGAAACAGGATCAACAGTTTTTTTTTTTAATTTTTACGTTGATTAAAAACATGATGAACAAGGTGACTTTTCCTGCTAAATTGAACGGATGTAAAATTCACGACTATCAATCAGGGGCAGCACGGTGGTAAAGCTGCTGTCTCTCAGCGAGCAGGTCCCTGGTTCAAATCCCGGTCCAGGGGTCTTTCTGGGTGGAGTTTGCATGTTCTCTCCGTGCATGCGTGGGTTTTCTCCGGGTACTCCAGTTTCCTGCCACAGACCAAAAACATGCATGTTAGGCTGATTGGTGACTCTAAATTGTCTCTAGGTGTGAGTGAGAGCGTGAATGTTTGTTTCTATGTGTCCCTGTGATGGACTGGAGACCCGTCCAGGGTGTCCCCCGCACAGTGACTGCTGGGCATGGGCACCGGCGACCCAGCTGCCCAGGTGAGAGGAAACACGGCGACCTCTGAATGTGCTCGTGTTGCCGCCGCAGGTCGAGGTCTCGTGTGGAGCGAGGACACGGAGATGACGTTCACCAACTGGGAGTCGCACAACGTGGCCTTCTCCGTGCTCTCCGTCAACTCCTGCTTCTGGATCCAGAGCAACAGCGGCACGTGGAAGCCCGGCTCCTGCAGGAACCGAACGCACGGCGTGATCTGCAAGCGGCCTCGCAGTAAGAACGCACCGCACCACCCGCTCCATCTCACAAAACATACGGGAGCGGTGAGTTTGGTCTAACTTGTCCGTGTTTCCTGCAGGTGCTGAAACGCCATCTGGAACAAGTAAGTTTGTTGCAGGAAGGTGTGTGTGTGTGTGTGTGTCCTTGTTTATGCTACTTTGTAAGGCTCATTTTCCCAACTTATACTACATTGTGAGGACCAACTGCTCCTTATGGAGCCCAAAGCCCGGGCCCCATAAGAATAAGTCCCGTTGGTGGGTTAGGGGTTAGGTTTAGGACTAAGGTGTGAATTGAGGATGTGTTAAGTTTAGGGTAAGGTATGCATTGGTAATGGTTAGGTTTAGGGTAAAGGTCAGGGCCCCGGCATAGCTCTGCGTTGGGCCGCTCGACGCGCGCGTGCTGCGCGCAGGCAGTTCACAGCAGAGCTCTGCGTGAAGCTCCAACGTTTTCGCTCCAAATACTTGACGTCATTTGAGCAGAAGAAGGGCGGAGCGTTTACCTACGGGACAAACTGAGGTCGCTGATTGGTCATTTGCTGACACGCCTACTGAATTGATTGACAGGTCGGGTCGGGGGGGAAAAGGCACGGGCTGCGCAGCGTTTTTCTGTGTTTATATGTTAATAAAAAGTTTTTAAAAAATAAAATAAAAACGGAGCGCTGGTCCAGCACACCAGGAAATATTTAGAACCTTGCGCAGCCACGTTGGACATGAGTTTAGTTCGCTCGTGACAAATTCATTTCTCATCATTTCAGTCATGGAGTCAGCAGAGTTGGAAGCGATCACTTGACTTTTGGCAAAAAAACAACAAAAGAAAAGTCCAGATCAGGGATGAAGAAGAGGAATTTAATACATTTGTGTCTCATACAAAACAGTCCGGCGCCGGGCAGTGTATTGTGAGACAACGCGCGCGTGTAAGCGGTCGTAAAATTTGAGCTTGGCACGTTCACGCCTGCGTTCAAAGGCTTGTGCCGCGGCATTCGCACGGCGTCGAGCGGCGTTCGGCCCAACACAGAGCTATGCCTTTTGGCTATAGAAATGAATGAAAAATGAATGGAAGTCAATGCAATGGCCCCACAAAGATAGAAAAACAAACCTGTGTGTGTATGTGTGTGTGTGCGTGCGTGTGTGTGTGTGTGTGTTATGATAACTCATAACTTACAAGAATTCCCCTTCAGGGAACGCTCGGCCTTTTTTTCTCGTGTTTCCTTTAAAGATGGCGCTGGACGCTAACCTGCTTTCCTCTCCCCCAGTGGACGCTGACCACCTGCCCACTCTGATCGTTGTCACGGTGACGGCCTTGGTTCTGGTCCTGCTGATTGCGACCGTGATCTACCTGTACCGCCGGCGGGCCGTGGGGTCGCAGGGCTCCTTCGAGGGCGCTCGGTACAGCCGCACCAGCTCGAGCCTCGCCGAGGAGGCGGAGAAGAACATCCTGGTGTCCGACATGGAGCTGAACGAGCAGGCGGAGTAGCTCGGCTCGACCCGGACCGACCGACCGGACCCGACTTTGCACAGGAGAGAATGATGTCATTGAGCTGACTCAAATTCTGATACGCTTTTTGTCTCTTTTTTTTTAAAGTGCTGAACGACTGTGTGGAGCGCAGCAGATGTTTGAGGTCTCCAACTTTAAAATCAGATTGATCCGTCTGCGTTTTCCCTGACTCGCCCACTGTGAAGAGTTTCAGCCGACAAGAACTAAATCAACAGTTTTAGAAAATAAAGTGCCGAAGCTCATTTTTACACACTGAAGTTATTCACCAGAGACCTGGTTAGTCCGGTCATTTCTGAAATGGTGTTTTGTCAAATAGTTTTCAGCAGTTTGGTCACAGAACACGGAGTGAGAAAGAGGCAAAAGTCTTAGTCCAGGCCAGGCTAACTACTACCCAAACGTTTTCTACACAGTGCTTAATTTATAAACCAAACGATGCTGGAACACAAATAGCGGGGAGAGTGTTGAGGTATTTTGAGTAAATTAGATGTAATTTCCTGCATTCTGTTTTTCTTTTCTTTTTTCGAACAGACAGAAGACAATCAAGAAAGAAAAAGAAATACAATAGGATAATACAACAATAAAAAAGTTAATACAAATAAGTATGCCCAAGTGACATGCAAATTTTATGTGTTCTGTTCGAAAAGGAGCAGGTAGAAGATACAATATCTTATAATGTCCTGCCCCTTTCATACTCATCAATTTATAATCAATTAACTGTCAAAAAACCAAAACGTGACAACTTGTTTCCACTTTACATGATATTTAAAGATGTACAATTATTGAAACATTATTTATATCATCAATAGCATTTATAGACTTTAAAACACTCATCTTATAGAACATATTTTGCAATAAGCTCCTTTTTAAATTGTTTTTAAGCTGGTTTATATTTGTACTTTTTTTAAAATTCATCATTCAATCCATTCCATACATTTACTCCACACACCGACAAACAAAAACTCTTCCTGGCTGTTCTAATACATTGTTTTTAAAATTTTAGTAAGTTGTTAAACATCTACGTTCACTTACCGGTACATTTGTAAACATTTGATTTGACAACTATTTTAGAGAGCAACAAAAAGTAGCCTGACCAACAGCCCTCCTTGTGTGAATAGAGCACACACACACACCCATTGCCACTGTCTTCACGTGCTTCAATTCTTGCTTGTTTAGTCGTAAATTAAGAAGACTTTAAAAAAAAAAAAGAAAAGTAAATTGGGCTGTCATTTCAACATTTTGATCGCTGTTATTTTGACTAATTGGCACCGTTGTTTTTGATGCGTGACGTACGTCACGTGGCAACTATCAAACATTTCTCTCGTATTTTTACTAAATAATAAAAATTAAAAAATGACCCACTTAAACTGTAAAACTGATTTTCAATTTAGTTGTGCCATTTAATTTTATTTTTGTGTTTTTAATTAAATTGCCCATGACTGAACTTTTAGGAGCAGAGATTTTTTTTAAGGGTAGAAGAGGAAATGCTTACTTGAAGCCGCAGCTCTGATGTGATATTAAGAAGCTTGTATGTGGCTGTTATGTTTAAAATTAGTGTTTATGTAATTGTTTTCAGATTACATGTCCAGTATAGGTTTTATTCGTTCAAGGCAGTCAACTTTGTTCATAACTTTATTATTAACAAGCCTGAAAGTTGCCGGATCCAAACAAACAGTTACCGGATCGCACCCTGTCAAAATAAGAGCGTTACTGGATCCTGTTCTGACAGGATCTGACTCAAATTAAGCCCTGCTTATGTACAACCCTTTACAAATACAAAATAAAAACTGCTACCAGATTACCGGTAGTTCTTTCTAGACCTTTCACAGAGATGTGTCGTTTTTGGGAACGAGTTGCTTTAAAGACTGAAAAATGATTAAAAACTGACACGTTTGGTTAGCGGTTAGCCTAGCCTGGAAGAAGACGTTTGCCTTTTTCGCTGTTCTCTGCTCTCATAAGGTTCAAACTATTGATAACTATCAGAACATCAAACTATTGATAACTATCAGAACATCAAACTATTGATAATTATCAGAACATCCCTGTGAGGTGGTGCACGTTTGGAGGCTTGCTGAACTTCAGCTGCAGTCGGACTGAACTCTGTTTCTGATGGAGGGTCTCTCTTGTAAATGAGTCCTCGGGGCTCAATGGGATTAACCTTCCTAAACAAAGGTTGAATGAGGGGCCTGTGAGCCGGGCGGCTGCGTTACGAGCCTGTGCAGCTTGCAAAATGGTGTTCTTGACCCTGGAAGATGTTTCGTTGCCCACCTCGACGCACCCCCCATGTTCACGATTCAATCTTCTGAAGTGATCCAGTTTTTAATGATCGTTTTCCACCAGTGTGGGACGCCTTCTGTCAAACTCCAGCTCTGGTTCTCTGGAGCGGGAACTGTTTGGAGGGAGAAGTCGTGCAGATGTTTTGAACATGTTCAAAGCTGCAGAGACAAGACTGCTGCTCTCTGTGACTCTTGAGGAAAAAGCCTCAGAACATTCTGCAACCCTTCGTGAGAAACAACCTTCAGTGTCTGAGTAAACCCCACTGCTCTTCTTCTGTAACCAGCCACGCCACGTTCTGCTTTCTGATTCTGTTGTGCGTGTCCTCGCCGCGTCAGTATTAACTCAAACTTGAACTTTTCTTCTCGTCGTGATTTATTTGGACTATTTTTGTCCTCATCTGTGCAGCTGTACGGGAGGGTATTGCTGTCATCCATGAAATAATAATTTTTGAAATGATGTAGTGAAAACGTGATATAGTAAAAACGTGATACAGTATTATGTAGTAAAAAACGTGATATTATGTACCGTAAACACCGGTATATAATACGCTCCGGTGTATAATACGCTTTCAAAAAGGCGTTAAATACAAGATCAACTGGACTTTATTTGTAACAGAAAACGTTTCGACTCCCATCCAGGAGGCTTTCTCAATTCCATGAACAACTGTGAGAAGTTTGGAGTTATAACAGAACCACGCACCATCATATGTAAATTTCATAAATAAAGTCCAGTTGATCTTGTATTGAACGCCTTTTTGATTTATCATGTCCTGGACGACTGAGAATCTTCACCAGCATATAATACGCTTTGTCCAATATTTGGAAATAAATCAGAAAAATCGGTAGATAATACGCTTCGGTGTATAATACGCGCTGCCGTGACAGTCTTTTTTATGGCCACTAGATGGCGCCAGGATACGCCTCCAGGTACAGTCTGCAGGTAAACAGACTACAGGGTGCATTAGCGCCCATAGCGGCCGAAACTGGTACTGCACCATTTTTAGGCCAAAATGAAAAACAGCGAATCAGAGCCAAAAATGGGTCTAAAAATATGGGAAAAAATCTGTAGATAATACGCTTCGGTGTATAATACGCAGGACATTCAAATGAGCAATAAAAGTGTGTATTATACACCGGTGTTTACGGTAGTAAAAATGTGATAAGTATGTAGTAAAAATGTGATATTATGTAGTAAAAACATGATATTAGTAAAAACGTCATAAGTATGTTGGAAAAACGTGATATGTATGTAGTAAAAACGTGATACGTATGTAGTAAAAACGTGATACTGTATTATGTAGTATAAACGTGATATGTAGTAAAAATGTGATATTATAGTAAAAACGTGATAAGTATGTAGAAAAACGTGATACGTATGTAGTAAAAACGTGATATTATGTAGTAAAAACGTGATATTATGTAGTAAAAATGTGATATTATGTAGTAAAAACATGATAAGTATGTAGTAAAAACGTGATAATATATCACATTTTTACTACATAATATCACGTTTTTACAACATATCACGTTATTACTACATACGTATCATGTTTTTACTCCATAATATCACGTTTTTACTACATAATATCACGTTTTTGCTACATACGTATCACGTTTTTTACTACTGTACATAATATCATGTTTTTACTACATACGTATCACGTTTTTACTACATAATATCATGTTTTTACTACATACGTATCACATTTTTACTACATACTTATCACGTTTTTACTACATATGTTTTTACTACATACGTATCACGTTTTTACTACATAATATCACGTTTTTACTACATACTTATCACGTTTTTACTACATAATTTCAAAAATTATTATTTCATGGATGACAGTTTCGGTTTGTTGGTTACAATGTGTGTGTGTGTGTGTGTGTGTTCACGAGCCTGCCTCTCCTCTTCTGATCCGACACGTCAGCAGAAGTGTGTGAGGCGAGCAGAGGGGGGAGACGTGAACGTGTTGATGTCTGAGGGCACACACTATAATTATGCACATAACTTTATATTGGGAGCTGGTCTTTAAATAGACTCCATTGTCTGTTCTTGTTGCAGTTTTTGTTGCAGGATCAGACGTTTGAGCCACCAGGGCCTGATGTAGCACTTTTTAAACTCCTGATTTCATCTCAGTCCTCCACGAGTTTTATGAACTTTTGTTTGTCTTGGCTCTCCGAGTCCACATCTTGATCTGATTCAGCAGTTTATTTTTTTTTTTTCAGCTTAGTCATTGTCTTTGCATGCACTGTGAAATAATGGGGATTTTGTAATTTGATATCAGTCTGAAGTTTTTATACGCTGCAGTTTGTTCCACCAGCTCTTTGTATCTTCTCAAAGATGCATGTTTTGTGATTTGACTCATAAAGACGTTTGGAAGCATCTCTGCTTTTTATGCAAGAACACTTGAACAAAGACGTTCCTTCTGTGCAGAAGAGGCCCCCAACATTTTTAAAGCCAAACTCGACGTTTCGTAAGAAAAACCCCAACATCTGCTCCGTCTTTTTCCACATCTCAACGTTTTACGGTGAACTCTTCCCCGTCAGCTTGCAGGGTTCTGTTGGATCCATTTCAATACGAGGCTTTTGGTGTTTCACTGTGAGGAAGAGAAAAAGAGAGGAAAAGTAAGATGGAGGGGGAAGGGAGGTGGAGAGGTGTGTGTGTGTGTGTGTGTGTGTGTTCGTGTGTGTGTGTGTGTGTGTGTGTGTGTGCAGTCTCCAGCTGTGGAATGTTGAGTCTGCAAGAAGAGCTCAGTGGTGTGTCTGG
>JBBPBX010060245.1:8708-21509 GCA_038048925.1 Garcialebias charrua
AAATCATTTTAAACATGCTTTTGTCACGCTGGTTTAATCACATTGTTTTACTGGTATATGCAATACTGGAAGCAATTTTGTGAAATGCAGTAAAGACTGAAATCTCAGTTTAATGAACTTTTCAGTTAACCTCAGCTGTATTTCCTTTTGGGTTCTTTTTGTGTTCCTCTGACTTTTACCTCAATGCTTCACCCAACACCTACTGGATGTCCATAGGTGATCTCTAATTTTTCTCAATTTTTATTTTTTTTATTTTTTTTAATCTCAACAGATCGTTTTGGCTGCCTTCTCCCTAACCTTGCTAGTTTTTCACAAGTCCTTGATCTAATGCTTTTTCCTTTTACATTTGCCGCATTGCTTTCTTTGTGAAAGCCACACTTTTTGTTTGACCACAGCTCCTGAGCTGATACTTGATGATACTGTAGACTGGATTACATCATAAAAGTCCCAGAAAAGATGCCAGACTGTTCATGAGTGTGGGTTGGAGACTCACTAGTCTATTTGTGTTTGCTTTTATTTTTTGCAGTGTATGACAAGCAGGGCTTTCTGCTACAGCTGGAAACAAAACTGTGAGTACATCTTTTACTAATGATAAAACATTTTTATTGTACATGTTTAATAATTCTACTTTGTATACTGCACGGTACACCCTGTTTATGACCGGACTCCAGTAGCCATGGTAAAAATTAAGAACATATTTTTTCAGTTCTAACTTTCATAAATATAAAGTTTGATTGTCACCAAGTATTACAATTGGGTAAAGATAATCTTAGGTAAAAACAAGTAACTGAGCTTTGAAAAGAATGAAGAAGGGTAAGGTAGTAGGACCTGTTGATATATCAGTGGAGGTTGGAAATGTCTTGGAGAGATGGCAGTGAGATTTTCGACTTAAATATTCAATGGCATATTTGAAGGTGACAAAAAGTCTGAGAAATGGAGAAGAAGTGTGCTGGTGCCCATTTTTAAGAACAAGGGTGATGTACAGAGTTGTAGCAACTACAGGGGAATTAAGTTGATGAGTCACACGATGGGAGGGTGCGTGGGAGTTTGCCCAACCAGTTTACATGTGTTTTGTGGACTTGGAGAAGGCATTCGACCGCGTCCCTCGGGGGGTTCTGTGGGGGGTACTCCGGGAGTATGGGGTACCAGGCCCTTTGATAAGGGCTGTTAGGTCCCTGTACGACCGGTGTCAGAGCTTGGTCCGCATTGCCGGCAGTAAGTCAGGCTCGTTTCCGGTGAGAGTTGGACTCCGCCAAGGTTGCCCTTTGTCACCGATTCTGTTCATAACTTTTATGGACAGAATTTCTAGGCGCAGCCAAGGTGTTGAGAGGATCCGTTTTGGTGGCCTTAGAATCGCTTCTCTGTTTTTTGCAGATGATGTGGTCCTATTGGCTTCATCAGCTCGTGATCTACAGCTTTCGCTGGAGCGGTTTGCAGCTGAATGTGATGCGGCCGGGATGAGGATCAGTTCCTCCAAATCCGAGGCCATGGTCTTGAGCCGGAAAAGGGTAGCATGCCCTCTCCGGGTCGGGGAGGAGGTCCTGCCCCAAGTGGAGGAGTTTAAGTATCTCGGGATCTTGTTCACGAATGAGGGAAAACTGGAGCGTGAGATCGATAGGCGGATAGGTGCAGCGTCCGCAGTGAAGCGGGCGCTGTACCGGTCTGTCGTGGTGAAGAGAGAGCTGAGTCAAAAGGCAAAGCTCTCAATTTACCGATCGATCTACGTTCCCACCCTCATCTATGGTCATGAGCTTTGGGTTATGACCGAAAGAACAAGATCTCGGATACAAGCGGCTGAAATGAGTTTTCTCCGCAGGGTGGCTGGACTCTCCCTTAGAGATAGGGTGAGAAGCTCAGTCATCCGGGAGGGACTCGGAGTAGAGCCGCTGCTTCTCCACATCGAGAGGAGCCAGTTGAGGTGGCTCGGGCATCTGGTTAGGATGCCTCCTGGACGCCTCCCTGGTGAGGTGTTCCGGGCACGTCCCACCGGGAGGAGACCCAGAGGAAGACCCAGGACGCGCTGGAGGGACTATGTTTCTCGGCTGGCCTGGGAACGCCTTGGGATTCCCCCGGAGGAGCTGCTCCAAGTGGCTGGGGAGAGGGAAGTCTGGGCCTCCCTACTTAGGCTGCTACCCCCGCGACCCGACCCCGGATAAGCGGAAGAAGATGGATGGATGGATGGATGGAGTCACACGATGAAGATCTGAGAGTGTTGTTGAATCAAGACTTAGACAAGAGGTGAGCAACAGTATGGTTTCACACAGAGAAAAAGCAAGGGTGCCAAGAGAGGAGGTGTGATATTGCAGGAAATCTGTAGTGGCAGAGAAGTATGTTAGACTGGTACAGGACATGTATGAGGACAGCAGGACAGTGGTGAGATGTGGAAGTGGGAGTGCATCAAGGATCAGCTCTGAGCCCCTTCTTGTTTGCTCTGGTGATGGACCGACTAACAGATGAGGTCAGGCAGGAATCCCCATGGACTATGATGTTTGCAGATGACATTGTGATATGTGGTGAGAACAGGGAACAGGTGGAAGAGAACTTGGAGAGGTGGAGGTATGCACTTGAAAGAAGAGGAATGAAAGTCAGCCGTAGTAAGACAGAGTACATGTGTGTGAATGAGAGGGAGGCCAGTGGAACAGTGAGGCTACAAGGAGCAGAGGTCACAAAGGTGCAGGACTTCAAGTACTTGGGGTCCACTGTCCAGGAAAATGGGGAATGTGGTAAAGAGGTGAAGAAGAGAGTCCAGGCAGGATGGAGTGGATGGAGAAAAGTTTCAGGAGTGATTTGTGACAAAAAGGTGTCAGCAAAGGTCAAAGGAAAAGTTTACAAGACAGTGGTGAGACCAGCTATGTTGTATGGTCTGGAGACAGTGTCATTGACAAAAAGACAGGAGAAAGAACTGGAAGTAGCAGAAATGAAGATGCTGAGGTTCTCCTTAGGAGTGACAAGGATGGATAAGATCAGGAATGAGATCATCAGAGGTACAGCACATGTTGAACAACTGGGAGATAAAGTTAGGGAGGCCAGACTGAGATGGTTTGGACATGTCCAGAGGAGGGACAGTGGTTTGGACATGTCCAGAGGAGGGACAGTGGGTTGGACATGTCCAGAGGAGGGACAGTTTAGAAATGCAGCTCCAGGAAAAAGACAAAGAGGAGATATATGGATGCAGTTAGAGAGGACATGGAGGTAGTTGGGAGTGAGGACAGAGAAGGAGGAGGATGACTCGTTGTGGAGACCCTGAAGAAGGACAAAACAGACAGACAGATGGACGGATGAATGGATGGACGGAAAGACAGAAAGAAAGAATCAAACACCATAATATCTATACCAAACTGTGAAAAAATAAGAATAAAATCCATGTTTTACATTGATCCAGTCAGAGTCCAGACTACAGCCTGACTGGTGGGGATGACTTTATGAAAGTTGTGCAGAAACCAATGTCTGCAAATCTCTAACAAAAATATTTTAAAGAAGAATTAAGCCCGAGATACACTCATGCGTCCTCAGGTACGCCACTCTACGCGCACATTTTGTGCGCATGTGTTTTGCTGATATGCTTCAGCATATGTCAGAAACTATCAGCTTTCAAACGCTCGCGTTCTCCTTGTTGTAATATGAGCAGCTGCACACGGAGGGGACTCAACTGAGCTCGCTGATTGGTTACTTGCTGACACGCCTACTGAAATGATTGACAGCCAGCTCATGTAGCGCCTTGAAGACCGCGGCGGTGTTCATGCGGTGTTTCTACTATATATGTTGTAAAAAGTTCTCTCAGAAATAAAAATAATAACAGGGAGTGCTTTTCCTGCAGCACACAGCCCACCAGGGATATTTAAAACATCGCCGCACCCAGGTAGGACCTGAATTCATTCATTTCAATCATCGAGTGAACGGAGGAAGAAGCGGTTACTTGACTTTAGGCAAAAAAACAAAAGAAAAGGCCCGATCAGCGATAAAGAAGGGGAATTTATTTCATTTGTGTAACATACAAAACAGTCCGGCGCCGGGGAAGTTTATGTTCAGACACCGCGCATCGCGTATGCGTAGTAAAAAAAAACTTTTGCGCGTACATGCCCTGAGGGGCTACGCGGGGCTACGCTTTTGCCACAGTGTACGTACGCTGCGTATAGGCGTATCGTGAGGACGCTCGAGTGTATCTCGGGCTTTAGCCAACATTATTCCACAACGACTGAGGACATACAAAAACACAATTGTTTTAAATTATTGATGCTAAATGTTGTTCTGTGAGCTTTTAAACATTTTGTATACATACTCCTTGTTTTGCTAGTGTTTGTTTTTATTCTATTTTCTATAATGTTTTTACTTAATTTCTCCAGATATTTAAATATTTTTCAAAAACTTTATCCAAATACAAATAACCTATAACTGAATGTGTGTTTCATTCTGCCCTTACTGTGTGTTATACATACAGTATATCTTACTGAAATGCTAGCTCATGCACGTTATTAATGTGTGGAAAAAAGAAAAAATGTTTGAAAAATTACCAAAAATAAACTCTTTAAAACACAATTAATAAATACAATGAAAGTGTAGGTGGTCTGAGTAATGAAGTAGTTAATTTTAGTGACGTGTGTGAACTGAAATGTTAAGTGTTTGTCAGACATGGTTCTGTGGATCATTATGCAATGGTCATTTTGTCCACGTCCGTGCATATTTGTGTAATTTCTTGAATTAGTTTGACACTTTTAACTCTAAGCTGTCACTGGATGGCCCCTTTTCAGCTCCTGCCTCATTATGCAGGTCTATGAGCACTTGTTGTTGCTATTACCACACTGACCCTCACAGACCCTCACAGTGTCTGTCCACACCTTGCATATACATTCTGAGCACTATGTAAGCAAACACTTTCAGATGGGTTTCACACAAGTTCATCTCATGTTATACTGTTTTATATCTACAGTGTCATTAATTATACCAATGGAGCAGAACCAACAAAAGCCAAATCTCCAGTTCTTAAAACCTTAGGGTGTTGTGTAAAATGTACTGTACATAAAACAGAACACAACAAGCGACGTCACTGAGGGATTTGAATAGTGAATGTTTGTAGCGTTTAAGTTGAGTGTCTTTCAGGACAGAAATTGGTCAGAGAACATAAGTAAGCCTTAATGTTTTTAGTGCAAGATATTCAAGTGGGTAAAAGTTACGTATGCCCCTTTTCCTTTATGGGGCCAAGATGGTGTAGAGGCAGGGCTGCCGACTTGGGACCCGAAGGACCCAGGTTCGAACCCCGGCCACTACACACCTTGGGGTGTCTATGAGTGCACACCTATTTCCCCAGCTCCCCGAGCGCTTTCTATGGCTGCTCACTGCACCACCTGGTGGTGGTTGGGTTAAATGCAGAGAGGAATTTTGTCTTGTATGGGAAACATACACAGATGACAAAATGACACATTTATTTATTTATTTATTTCCACAGTGACAGATCAGTTCAGCTCGGCTCAGCTTAGCTTGGTACATGTGCTTCCATAGCCCTATTCAGTACAGGTTTCAGTGGGCGGGGTTCAAATTGATGTCACGCGTCTCATCAGCTGGTGGCGGTGAGACTGAAACAGGTTTCAGTACAGGGTGAGAATTTATTTAAGTGGACTTTACCTGTGTAGTGCCTTTCTATCTTAAAGAGATACTCAAAGCTCTTTACTCTACAATCTGTGCCTCATTTACCCATTCATACAGCACTCTACTAGATCTGTACAAAGTTAATTGAACAAATCATTCTAAAGAGACTGATCAGAGCTTTATCACATTCATACACTGATGGGACACACATCGGAGGCAATGAGGGGTTCAGTGTCTTGCCCAGGGACACTTCGGCATGGTTCAAATCCTGGTCCGGGGGCCTTTCTGGGTGGAGTTTGCATGTTCTTTCTGTGCATGCGTGGGTTTTCTGCGGGTGCTCTGGTTTCCTCCCACAGACCAAAAACATGCATGTTAGACTGATTGGTGACTAAATTGTCCCTAGGTGTGAGTGAGAGAGTGAATGATTGTTTGTGTCTCTGTGATGGACTGGAGACCTTCCAGGGTGTCCCCCGCCCCTTGCACAGTGATTGCTGGACATGGGCACTGGCGATTCCCGTGACCCAAAAAATGGAAGAAGTGGGTTAAAGATAATGGATGGATGTAGTGCTGGACAACAACTCGATATCGATATATCTCGCAATATGCTTTTATTCAATAACGATTATATGAATTTTAAGCATATTTTCGATATTTCGATAGGATTTTACAGCGTTTCTGACACTTTTCTTTTTCTGTTCGGGTTGAAGCGGCTGCTTCAGTTTCAACCCGGACAGAAAAAGCTGCAACACAAAAATGTAAGTGCGTGGTGACATAGCTGTTATGCAGCGCAGCTCGAGTCCAGCAGGTGTTAGCGGTAGCAGGCTAAGCTAGGCTAATCTCCAACACGCGTTAAGTTTTCTCTTCAAAACGAGTGCCCATGACCGTCAGAATGTGACTGAACAAAGTTTCACAAGCGAAGGGAAAGCAGATGACATCACTGATAAGAGAGGAAATACTAATTTGTTGGGGTGGAAGTGGTTTGGCTTTCTAAGATCTGATAAACTGCAGGTTTATTCTGCAGCGAGGTCCTACTCGGTCTCTTTATGCTGAAAAACGTGACGGAGAGTCGTTCTAACTAGCGGTGGGAACATCTAACTTGTTTAATCTGAAGAGTTTCCACTCGATAGAATATGATGAGAGTCAGACGATGAAGCACAATAAAGTTTGAGCCAACGTGTCCCTGAAACTACGACGTCCTAAAACAAACAGCCCCAGCGTTGCATGTTTTGTTTTTTATTAATTTATTTAAAATAAAACAAATTTCATCAGAAAGAAAAACACTGAATGAAAAGGTGCAGAAAGAAGAAAATAGTCTTATAATATCTGCCTCTTATTAAAAATTAATAAAAAATAACTACAAACAACAACAACAACCTTCACTTGAACAATGTCCAAACTGAAAACAAATTAACTTCAGGTATCCTTCACCTGCACTATAGCTTCCCAACAACTTTCATTTAATCATCTTTTAAAACATATACATTGTTTTAGAAATATTCCTGATTTACAACTCAGCTCCTTCAGACTACGTAGTTCTAATTGAGGGTTTTACAAACATTTACATTCCCTTCAGGTTAAAATGACTCTTTTTTAACAAATTTTAGTTGAATATTTGGGGGTAATATTTTTATGAGTTTTATACATGACTTGTAAAATACTATGTTCAACCAAATCATACAATTTTAATAATTTCAATTGATGAAATAATATATTTGTTGGGTGACCGTAGCACTTCTTACTAATAATTCTTATAGCTCTTTTTTGTAAAATAAAAATAGGGTTTGTAATAATTTTGCATGCTTTTCCCCAAACTTCAATACAATAGATTAAATATGGAACAATCATTAAATTATACAATATATTCAAAACTTTGTCATTCAAAAACTATTTTACTTTATACAGTAATGTAATTGATTTTATTATTTTTATTCTTAAGTAATTTACATGAGATTTCCATGTCAGCTTCTCATCAATAACGACACCCAAAAGTTTTATTTAATTAACTATGAATTTCAATGCTGTAAATTTTAAAGTTGTTGTTTAAAGTTAAAACTATTAATATTGACACAGTTGAGAATTTTATGGCAAGAAAGTTCATGCTCAATAATCCAGGTACCAAATCCAATAATTCTCAGTCGGGTCATCTGGACAGTTTCTTTTTTATAGAAACTGGATGGAGGATGGAGGGTGAAATGTTTCTATAAAAAACGGTCCAGATAACCCGACTGAGAATTATTGGATTTGGTACCTGGATTATTGAGCATGAACTTTCTTGCCTTGAACCACTTTGGCTGTGGCTGCCTGCCTGGGAGGAGTAGACGAGGGACAGGACAGTCCCCAGAAACTATCTTGGCTCCAGCAAACTGGTTGGTCCACTTAAGGTGTTTACTGCTTGCTGGAGAAACAGTTTGCTGGAACTCCTCTGACTGATGATGCCCTCCGGATGGAGGGTGAAACGTTTCTATAAAAAGAAACTGTCCAGATGACCCAACTGAGAATTACTGGGGTTGAGAATTTTATGTTTATTTGATGGGGATTTCCATTATTTTGGAGGCTAAATACAAATAAAAGGTGAACATTAAATTATTTGTATAGTTTATAGTTTTTTTTAGGCTTTTATATTGTTTATAT
Source organism: Garcialebias charrua (assembly GCA_038048925.1). Lineage (NCBI taxonomy): Eukaryota > Metazoa > Chordata > Actinopteri > Cyprinodontiformes > Rivulidae > Garcialebias > Garcialebias charrua. The sequence continues at coordinate 16,923 of JBBPBX010060245.1, forward strand.
CGATATTGAATTATATTGATATTGACCGAAATTAAGAAATATATCGGGATAAAAATTTTGGCCATATCGTCCAGCCCTAGATGGATGGATAAAAAGTTTTTTTAAAGGGGACCACAGATAGGTTTTTAAAATTTTTATGGTATGTCTTTGGGGTTACCAGACAGTGTTCATTCAATTTAATACACAAAATAATTCTTAGATAATCAATTATACCCTTTTTAATTCTGCCATTTTTAACTTTCGTTTTGAACGACCGGTTTATGATAATGAGATCTCGTGGCACGCCCTTCAAAGATCTGCTTACATTAACTCCGCCCTCCAAAGGCAGACGAGGATGTCTGAAGTGACGCTGAGCTGTAACTGGACCGCGACGTATTTATTGTGTGGGACAGATCAGACGTGTACAAGTTGTCGTGTCATTTTTAATTTTTCCTGTAATAAATGTCCAACTCCCTCCTGACGTCTCCCTCCCTCTCCCTGTGCGCGCGAGCTGGAGGTAGACGTCTCCCTCCCTCTCCCTGTGCGCGCGAGCTGGAGGTAGACGTCTCCCTCCCTCTCCCTGTGCGCGCGAGCTGGAGGTAGCGGAGCGGTCACTCGCGGACACACACACACACACACACACACACACACACACACACACACACAGACTCACTGCGGGGCTGTCTTGTTATCTGTAGCCGTTTTCGCATTGGCCAGCCCTCAATGCCCCGGGCCGCCCCTGGGTGGCTCTGGGCCACCCGCGTTCATTACGCATTTGCCGCAGAGCCGCCTTGAAGTGGGTGGGCAGTTCTCTGGAAGTGGGTGGGGTGCTCTCTTCACGTGGGTGGAGTGTTCGTGTTTTAAGAGAGGAGACTCCGCTAAAAAAAATTGTTAGCTGGATATATATATATATATATATTATATATATATATATATATATATACAACTGGTAGAGCTGCTGCCTCTCAGCGAGAAGGTTGCCGGTTCAAATCCCGGTCCGGGGCCTTTCTGGGTGGAGTTTGCATGTTCTCCCCGTGCATGCGTGGGTTTCCTCCGGGTACTCCGGTTTCCTCCCACAGACCAAAAAACATGCTTGTTAGGCTGATTGGTGACTCTAAATTGACCCTAGGTGTGAGTGTGAGAGTGGATGGTTGTTTGGTGTGAGTGAGACAGGTCCCTCTTGTAAATGAGTCCCCGTGACTCAACGAGGCTAGCCTGTATAAATAAAGGTTGAATGAATGAATATATTAGTGTTTCTGAGTTTAATTTTTGTTAATAACTGATCACAAATCAGCTTATGTTACAACGTAAATAACAACGAAGCGCGCACCCATTTCCGCCTTTCAGCGCGACTTGAATGTCATTAAAAAATAACTAATATTGTCTAACTGTTGCGCGCAGCCAGGGTTTTAAAATATAACTAATAATCTCTAACTTCTACGTGCAGCTAAAATGTTAAGAGAAGTGATTCCTATATGAGTAAGGTGAACACCTGAAAATCCAGTCCGCCACAATAGCTCAAAGCGTTAGAGCACTGCTGTTTTGACCGGGAGAAGCGGGTTCGCTTCCCGCCTGGGACAAAGTTATTTTACTTTTTTTTTATTTTTTTTATTGGAGTAAATAAAAAGGAGTTTGTTAACCAAACAGACTCCTTTTTATTTAAAAGAAAATGTGAATTAAAAAGAAAAAAGTAAAATAACTTTGTCCCAGGCGGGAAGCGAACCCGCTTCTCCCGGTCAAAACAGCAGTGCTCTAACACTTTGAGCTATTGGGGCGGACTGGATTTTCAGGTGTCCACCTTACCCATATAGGAATCACTCCTCTTAACATTTTAGCTGCACGTAGAAGTTAGAGATTATTAGTTATATTTTAAAACCCTGGCTGCGCGCAACAGTTAGACAATATTATTTATTGTTTTAGTTATTGTTTAATGACATTCAAGTCGCGCTGAAAGGTGGAAATGGGTCCGCGCTTCGTTGTTATTTACGTTGTAACATAAGCTGATTTGTGATCAGTTATTAACAAAAAATTAACTCAGAAAAACTAATTCAGCTAACAATTGTTTTAGGGGTTTCTGTAGTTAAATTTGAATGAAATTCAACCCTCGCGCTGAGGTTGTTTGAATGAGTCCCGCCCCTGCTGCAAACAACGAATCAAATGTGAGCAGTACATGACGTGAAACTGGGTCCGTGGGGCCGGGCCCGATAGAACCACGGTGAAGATGGTTCCAGAACAAGGGTGGATCCCGGGCGGAAAAGGTAAATGCGAATACGCCGAACCCGGGTTAGAAGCTGGGAGAGCCGGGGAGGGCTGGCCAATGCAAAAACGGCTTGTGTGTCCCTCGCTCAGCCGCGCCGGGCCCGACACACACACATACACACACACACACACACGGGTTTGTCAATGAGGTTTATCGGTACGTAGTCTGTCCTGCTAATGACACATAAACCAACACACACACACACAGCAACATGCTGCATCGCTGTTCATTCAAGCATCCCATCTTATCTGAAAACTATCAATTTTAAATCTGCTTAGTGCGCACTCCATTATCTGGGCCAGGAGGGTCAGAGAGTTAGCTGGCTAGACTCTGTGACATTTTTAGCCATGAAATCAGGAAAAACAACCGTCACGTCTTTTTATACTGAAGTGGGTGGAGCCGCACCAGGGGTTGCTGGTGAGGGGCTGGACTCAGGGTTGAGGTGGGTTGTCCTGGCACTTGTGACGTCACAAGCGCGATTGATTTCAAAACGAAACCTATCTTATCACAGTAAAATAAATCTACTTAGAGTAAATAAACCACTGGGTGCATTTTTTTGGCCTTAGGACTGTTTTTTTATGAAGTAAATACCCAAAGTTGAGTAAAAAAAACATTAAAAAGTGAATTTTGAATATGTGGTCCCCTTTAAATTGTTTCCATCCTTCACCCATCTGCCGGGATCAGGGTTCGGCCTTGATTATTATATCACACAAGTCCAGGGTCCGGACCCCAGCCTTCTGCGAGTAAGCAGCTTGTATGGTCCTCCGTGGTGACCAGCAGAGCTCCAAGCCCGCAAGGCCGGGAGCCCGAGCCGGCACCACGGAGGATCTTCCGCAGTACCATGACCAGTGGAGCTCCATCTAGCTCGCTCTGAATTTTGTTGTTGGCCATCAAACACAAAAAACACCTGCACTTCAACATTAAACATGGTGTTGTCATTATTGTTTTTAAAATCTTAAAAATAGGTCCAGCCACTGCTCCGTGTTCCAAGTAATTGCAAATGGCGGATCGGTGTTTTGAAGTTTCTGAACGATCCAGTGACTGCTCTCTCTGACAGTGCTCTGACGTCACATTTTTGTGCCGGCTCAGCTTGATTTAGTCCCCTTGAGGAGAAGGGACAAAAAAAAAGGGGGCCGGTTCCGCGAAAAAATGTTTTGTTACTTATAGATAATTATTGTTTGAATTTATTGTTTTGAAAAGGGGCAGATATAATAAGATTTTTTCTTCTTTCTGTTGCCTTTCATTTTATATTTTATATTTATTTCTTGTAAGATACATGTTTGTTATGTATTTATTTTTATAAAATGAATAAATAAATACTAAAAATAAACAAAATGACAGTGGAAAAGGACTCAAAACCGTACTGAACCGATCTGAACCGTCACTGTGGAAAGGTGTTTAAGAACAGAAAGCAATTTTATCCAGTTCAATTCAGTTCAGTTTATTTATATAGCGCCAAGTCACAACAGAAGTGTTTTTTGTGTGTTTTTTTTAGAAATGTTATTCATTTCATTTAAAAACATACACATACATACAATACAATCAAAAAATATAAAGAAAGTCATCTCAGGGCACTAAACAGAAACATATCCACCACTAATAGTGGAGCCAGGGGGTGACCAGTGGTAGCCTAGGGACCCCAAGGGCTACTCCAATCATTTGCAGAAACTATACTTTTATGCAATATAAAACTAGAAAGCATAGTTTCCTCAAATGATAGGGGTGGTCGGTTAACATACATGTATGGGGAGGCCAGTCTTGGATTCTTTCGTAGAAACACAGTTTTCAATAGTGACTTATGTCTATGCTGGTGAAGACCTAAACCCCACTCTCTGCTCTTTGAATTGAGAAAGCTCCTCGGATGAAGAGCGAAATGTCTTCTGTTACAAATAAAGTCCAGTTGTTTCTGTATTGAACGTTTTTTTGATTTTGACTTATGTCTAGATGCAAACATACATCAAAATGGAAGTTGTCACTTTTTTATTCACAATGGAGCTAAACCAAGATGTTCTACTTAATAATAATACTAATTTAAAAAAAGGATAATTGAGTTTTTAATAGCAGCCACACATCTTTAAAATGTTGGCACACGGGAAACAAAAGATACATTTGTACCAGGTCACTGAGAGGACTGTGTATAGTAAAAAAACAAACAAAAAAAACATTAGAGGGGCTGAATCTCTAAGAAGTAAAGGTGGGCAGCGGTTCACCAGTTTGAAATAAACTGTGTCTGAAAATGGTGGAACAGTTTCAGATTTGTGTTCCTCAACAGTAAATTGGGAAGACTGACTATCTATCACATCATCCACGTTTCTTCACAAGATTTCAGGAATATGGCAAACACTCTG
>JBBPBX010060246.1:0-21509 GCA_038048925.1 Garcialebias charrua
CTTCCCTCTCCCCAGCCACTTGGAGCAGCTCCTCTGGGGGAATCCCAAGGCGTTCCCAGGCCAGCCGAGAAACATAGTCCCTCCAGCGTATCCTGGGTCTTCCTCTGGGTCTCCTCCCGGTGGGACATGCCCGGAACACCTCACCAGGGAGGCGTCCAGGAGGCATCCTAACCAGATGCCCGAGCCACCTCAACTGGCTCCTCTCGATGTGGAGAAGCAGCGGCTCTACTCCGAGTCCCTCCCGGATGACTGAGCTTCTCACCCTATCTCTAAGGGAGAGTCCAGCCACCCTGCGGAGAAAACTCATTTCAGCCGCTTGTATCCGAGATCTTGTTCTTTCGGTCATAACCCAAAGCTCATGACCATAGATGAGGGTGGGAACGTAGATTGATCGGTAAATTGAGAGCTTTGCCTTTTGACTCAGCTCTCTCTTCACCACGACAGACCGGTACAGCGCCCGCTTCACTGCGGACGCTGCACCTATCCGCCTATCGATCTCACGCTCCAGTTTTCCCTCATTCGTGAACAAGATCCCGAGATACTTAAACTCCTCCACTTGGGTAAGGACCTCCTCCCCGACCCGGAGAGGGCACGCTACCCTTTTCCGGCTCAAGACCATGATCCAAATATATATATTTTAAATAAATTATGTCGACCGTGACATCACATTTGTTGAAGTTTTTGAAGGACATCACGCTAATCCAATGAAAACTCACAGCACTCCTCAGCTGGCTCAGTCATTCCCTCCCCAATTTGACCAAATTTATATACTGTATTCAAATCCATGTTTATTACAGTAATTGATTAATGAGATAGTCCACACATCCCAAAACACATTGATTGTAGTACATTAAATTTAGAAATGAACACACCAACCTTTAAATATAAAGCATCTGTGCTCTAATTTGACTTTTAGTGAAGTGGAACTTTTGTTTAGTTAAATTTTTTAATCTGTTAATATACAAATGCTGTTTTAGTCACATTTTATGATTTTGAATCTCTCTAGATAAAGAAAGAGCGTTTACAACAAAAACAGGTCAGTCTCTCTTATCATGGTGACCTAACCAGGCTGAAAGAAAATCCTCTTTGTGACTCTGCTGTTGTCAGAGCTGTTCTCTAGTTCAGCTCTCTGGTCATCCAATGACTTAGCAAAAAAAAAAAAAACATAAACATTACACTGTCTAAAGTCTCCAAGTTGTCAGAGAAGGCATCATTAAAAAAAAACATTAGCAGGTTACTGTCTGTCCTAGGCTGCTGTCCTTAACAAGTGAAATGACAAACACAAACACATCTTCTGGTATATGCTGGTGAAGATTCTCAGTCGTCCAGGACATGATAAAATCAGAACAAGCGCTCAATGCAAAAACAACTGGACTTTATTTGTTGCAGAAAGGGTGAAACGTTTTCTGCAACAAATAAAGTCCAGTTGTTTTTGTATTGAGCGCTTGTTCTGATCTTCTGGTATGTGTTGTTTCTGTTTGTGACTTATGGTGTGGTCACACCGAGCAGCGTTTTTACCTCCGAAAACGCTCCTCACGCACGGAAGTGGACGCGCTACCCAGTGTTGTCCAAACTGTAGTGTTGCGGCGGCTTCGTTGCTGTGGCGACGGGGTGTGGGAGGAGCTTACCGGTATACAGAGTGCACTCCGCCAGGCGAGGAGCCTTTTATTTCCGTCTCTGTCGAGCAGACTTGACTGGTCGTGAAGGAATTGTCGCGAACACACAGCTACAATGAGTTTCTCTTCCATAGTCCACGAGCTCGCGAGTCTTTTCTTTTTTTTTCCGACAAACAATACGTCACATAGTGCGCGCGCACCCTCGTTTCCGCGTCACATAGGGACTCTCCCACTGCCCCCTCTCTTCTGCCCCCCGACTCTCCCTGATTGGTTGACACACCAACCAATCAGGTAGAGTTGAGCGGCGTTTGAACGTTTGAACCGCGAAAACTTCAGCTCAGCTGAAGCGGAACTTGGAAGCCGACGCCGGTTCACGTGCACGAAAAAACGCTACTCAGCACGCTCAACACGCACGCGACCTGACGCCAGACGCCAGGAGGTGCCTGAGTGCGTCCACCATTGACTTTACATGGAGGCTGGAAGCTTTGGAGGTAAAAACGCTGCTCTGTGTGACCACACCATTATATAAATAATGCGTGTGCTTGTGAGACATTTAAAGATGTTTTGAACTTCTGGCAGGTCTCTCTGATGGCGTGGAGATTGAACAGGGGCCTCGGTCGTCAGCTACTTCATCTGCCGGAGAGTCTGGATCGAGAACTGCAGCCAGGGTCTTTGAGCATATCTTAAAAGAAAAAAAACATGTAGTTTTAAAATCTAGACAAAATAAAGGAATTAAAGAAACATACAGATAAGCGTTATTGGTTTTTAATGTTTACTACTACAACCTGCAATAGGTCAAGAATGGCTCCACGCTCAAAATGTCCTTGTGAAGACCAGCCAGCAGTGATGGTGGGCTCATTCCGGTCATCAGGATGTCGTGGGTCAAAACGCAGGCTGTTCAGCGTTCTCCTGGAAAACTTCTCAACACAGATGTCATGCCTTAAATGACACCAACATGAAAAATGTGGTTGATATCTAACACATATTAGCAAATCTGTTTGTAGAAGTGTTTTTTAAAAAATGTCAAAAAACTATTCCAGATCTTACCATTGTAGAAAACATTTAAAACCGTACATATGTGATTGCATTTATTATCTAGTGCCACTAGAAAACAACAATAATTAACACAATACAATAAACTACAATTGTCAGAGTCAGAGAGAGTCAGAGAGAATTTATTGTCATTTGCACCGCATGTAGTACATGTGTTGAAAACGAGATTATGTACACAGGGTCCCAGTTACATCCAACAACAAATGCAAGAGAAAAACAATAATAACATCTAGGATTAACTAAGAGAGACATCAGCTAGTAATACACTAAGCCCTAATGTAGTAGAAAAACATCATTATAAACAGCAGCACGAACATGAGCAGATGGTCACAGATGAACGCAGATAGTCACAGATGAACGCAGCAACAAGAAACAGATCAGTATCAACATGATGTGACATTTTGCAGTGTTTATTCTTATTATTTATTTATTCATGAGTCTGACAGCCTCAGGGTAGAAGCTGTTCCTCAGTCTAGTGGTTCTACATTTGATGCTCCTCAACCTCCGTCCCGAGGGGAGTGGTGCAAAGAGTGAGTGTGCTGGGTGAGTGAGGTCTTTCATGATGCAGGTGGCTCTTTTTCTGCATCTGGAGGTGTAAATGTCTGTGATGGTGGGGAGACTGACTCCCACAGACTTCTGTGCAGCCTTCACCACTCTTTGTAGAGCTTTCCTCTCTGCAACTGTGCAGCCTCCATGCCACACGTTGATGCTGGAGCACAGGACGCTCTCCACTGCACACCTGTAGAACGAGGTGAGGACTGAGCTTCTCAGACCAGCTCGTCTCAGCCGTCTGAGGAAGTAGAGTCTTTGATGTCCTTTCTTGATCAGGCTGGTGGTGTTATTGCTCCAGCTGAGGTTATCATTCAAGTGTACACCCAGGTACTTGTAGCTGGAGACCACCTCCACCGCAGATCCACCTATATACAGTGGGGTGTGGGTGTGTTTGTTCCTTCTGAAGTCCACAATCATCTCCTTCGTCTTCTTCACATTCATGTGAAGGTTGTTCTCTTTGCACCAGCTCTCCAGATGTTCCACCTCCTGTCTGTAGCTGGATTCATCATTATCTGTGATGCATCCCACCACAGCTGTATCATCTGCAAACTTAACAATATGACAGCCTGGATGTGTGGCTGTACAATCATATGTGAGCAGAGTGAACAGAAGAGGGCTCAGCACACATCCTTGAGGAGAGCCAGTGCTGAGGGTGATGGTGAATTGTACAATGTTGAATAGTTTTTTGACTGGGATAAGACAAGATAAGTGATATTGTATTATTCCAGTTGTTGGTGAAGTTTCACTGAAAGTCACCTTTCTGGGTATTTGTGTTATAAGCGTAATATGAAATGTCTTCAGGAACACTGATTAAACTCACTTTAAAACTTGCAGCTCATCCAAGTAGCAGGTGCAGTTCGTTTTTGGGCTGGTCTCTTCCATGTACAAGGTAGGGTGCAGGTTGGTTTAGAATGTATTTCCAACATGGTTGCAGCCACCTCCTCTGCAAAAACAATCACAAACACAATATACAACTATTGTATGTGTCATTATGGAATTCACATGCAAAATATATTGTTTGTAATATATTTAAGATTTTCACACATGTTACGTCTAAAGTGTAAGCTGTATAAACAGCATAAGTGCATTAGTAAATCAAAGATAATTAAATTTCCCTAGGAAAGCTAATAAATGTATCTCTTGGGATAGTTATTATTTTTCACATCACAACATCACCAATTGTCTCAGGCTTAATTTAAGACATAGTTTACAGAAATCAAATAAGAAATAAGGACGCTGTGAACATTTGTGTGACTCAAACGTCATGTTTTTGTTTACATACTGTGCACTGACAGCTCTTATGAAGATGTGGCGCTAGTTATAGCAGCTAACAGAAGATGTTGAACCTGTAACAATAACCAAACCAGTCTAAATATCAGAAGTATTGGTGTGAGAAATTTAAAACTTTTATTTCTGACGCTTGGATAATACAGGTTGTTGACAACTACACACAACGGCTCACCCTGCTGGACATTCGCAAAAAGCCTGAAGGAGTTCCCCATTTTCCATCAGCGCACATAATCACCTCCTCTCGTATCTGTGGCACAATGTTCAGGCATTTTCACCAGTTGTTGTCCACTATTTTAAGAAATCAAGCTTCTACAACTCTATCATTACGAAGCTCCTCGGCTCCTTCCTAACCCCCCGGCATCCGGTTTCGGCTTTTTGCCGTCCAATCAGAACGCTCGTTTCTGGCGAGCTTTGCGCGATGATGTCAACTGGTAAAAGGTCTATTTAAAATCTGCGTATTTGCTTCAAATGAGCAGTGTGAAAAGTTTTTGGTGAGCACCGTGGAAGTTAAGAGAGCAAGAGGTGGATGTACAGGAAACCAAAAAGGTCATAAATTGTATCAGAGGCGGTCCCTTATATGGGCAATACGGGCCGTTGCCTAAGGCGGCCTCCAGCAGGGGGCGGCAAAGAAGAAGAAGAAGGAGAGACACTGCGCCTCGGTTATTTATTTATTTATTTATTTATTTTTTGATTGATTTTCAATTATTTACAACACACACAAAAAAACAAGAAAAACCCTGTGCTGTCTACATATATATATATATATATATATATAACACACACACACACATACAAAAACAGAACTACAACAAAATACTCCACATAAACAAGAATTGAGGTCTCAGACTCTTCCTCCAGTCGATATCACCTTACAGCCATCAAAATAAACGAGGAACAGCAATAACAAAAAATAAATAAAAAATAAAAATAAAAAACAGCAAGAACAAATAGAGCTATAAAACATAGTTAAATACTAAAATCCTAGGAACCAAGCAGGAAAGACTCAAGAGGACCCCATAATGTCAGAAATGCGTCCGATTTGTGATTAAGATCATGGGTCAGCTTTTCTAAAGGAAGGATGACAGATAACTGCGTGAGCCACATGTTTACTGTGGGGGGATGTGGTGAAACCCATTGTAGCAAAATACACTTCTTAGCTAGAAAGCAAAGAATTGTAAACAAAGATTTAGACTGTGCATCCAAATGATTAGGGGAAACATTTAGGAGATAAAATATAGGAGATAAAGAAAAGCAACCACCCAAAACCTTTTCAGTCACTGAATGGATTCCCTTCCAAAAGGTCTGCAGTAAGTCACATGACCAGAACAGGTGGAGAAAAGTACCTCTATGCTTCAAACATTTGCAGCACAAGTTGGAGCGGTCGGGGAACATTCTCTGAAGACGAACAGGGGTATAGTAAGATCTGTAAAAGAATTTAAAATTTTGTTCATGTATAGAAATAGAAGTACATTGAGGAAAAGTTCCTCTGCAGATCTTGAGCCAATCTGAAGAACTAAATTTCACCTCCAGATCCTGTTCCCACAGCCGCTTGACAGAGTCAAAACTTGATGGTTCAGAGCTAAGTAAGGATACATAGAACTTAGAGATCAGACCCTTGGGGGATTTGGTTGAAACCAGAGTATTTTCCAAATCCGTCAGCTCCCTACGAAAAGCATTAGACCTAAACAACGACTCCATAAAATGCCGTATTTGAAGGTATTTGTAAAAATCTTTTTGAGGAATGTTACTCGTGTCCCTGATTTGATTAAATGATTTAATAGATCCAGAAATCAAAAGATCAGAAAAATCAGTCAGACCAGAAGAGGACCAATTCAGTAAACCAATACTTCTAATGGAAATTGGTAGGTCTGGGTTTAAAGTCAGAGGGTATCGAATCGAGATAGATGAAGGGATGTTCAGGTGTTTCTTTATGTCTTGCCAGGCTAATAAAGTACTGTCAACTACTGTACCACATTTTCCTTTACTGAATCCAGTTTATCTAAATTATTGATAAAGGGGAGGGAGCTTAACCTTCTAGGACTGCATGATAAAGATTCAAGGCCAAGCCATAAACAGTTGTCTCTACTAGAAAACCAGTCTGACATAGTTTTAAGCTGGGCGGACCAGTAGTAAAGCTGCATATTGGGTAGAGACAAACCTCCCGAGTGTTTGGGTTTAGTAAGCGTGGAAAACCTAATTCGTGGATGCTTATTGTTCCAAATGAAACGAGAAATGTGAGAATTAAGGGATTTAAAGAATGTGAGGGACAAGTAGCAAGGGAGATTTTGAAATAAGTAATTTAAACGAGGGAGAATATTCATTTTTATTGTATTAACCCTACCGAGAAGTGATATAGGTAAAGTAGACCATTTCGATAGATCATTCTTAATGTTCAGAACTAGGGGGGAGTAGTTTGATGAGAATAAGTCTTTCAGGTCAGGAGTGATAAAGATGCCTAAGTATTTGAACCCTCTTTCAGACATATGAAAGGTAGACTGAAGCACCATATCTTGAGGAATATTGAAAGGAGAAGCAACAGACTTACCCAAATTAATCTTATAACCTGAAAGGGCACCAAACCTATCTATGGAGCTAAGTACAGCCGGGATTGATATATCTGGGTTTTTCAAGTATAAAAGAACATCATCCGCAAAAAGAGAAATCACATGGTTATCTCCACCTATTCTAATTCCAGATATGTCTGTACTGGATCTAATAACCTCCGCTAAAGGTTCAATGAACAATGTAAACAACAAAGGTGACAGGGGACACCCCTGTCCACAACCCCTCTGAACAGAAAAACCATCTGACAGAAAACAGTTAGTGTTTACCATGGCTACTGGATTGGAGTAAAAGGCTTTAATCAGGTTAATAAAATTAGGCCCCATCCCAAATTTCTGTAGGACAGAGAATAAAAAGGGCCATTCTACCCGGTCAAAGGCCTTTTCTGCATCGAGAGAAACAATCAGAGCAGGGTCTTTATGCTGATTAAGATAATGAATGACATTCAGTGTACGACGCACATTATCTGTTCCATATCTAGATTTCACAAAACCCGTCTGATCAGGGTTTATTATATTTGGAAGAATTTTTTCTAGTCTCCGCGCCAGCGCCTTGGCAACAATTTTGTAGTCAACATTAAGGAGACTGATAGGTCTATAAGATGTGCAATCCAAGGGATTTTTATCTTTCTTCAGCAATAAACTGATGGAGGCCAAATTCCAGGACGGAGGAACCCCTTCTACTAATATGTCGTTTATGGCAGGTAAAAGTATGGGATGGATCTCGGGCCAGAATTTCTTATAAAATTCCAGTGGGAATCCATCTGGACCAGGGGCCTCATGTACAAAGACTTGCGTGGATTTCTTACTGAAAAGTGCCGCACGGTCAAATCCAGAAATCTGCGTACGCACAAAAAAATCCAGATGTATCAAACTGTGCATACGCTGGTATCCACGCACATTCCTTTTGTACATCACAATTAACGTGGAACTGAGCGCACGTGAGACACCTCCCCTGACACGCCTTCATTTACATATGTTAAACAGATGCAAATTACTTCCTGCATGTGTGAAGGACATGCTTGTTTGATCCCTGCGCGATCAGAAATGATTTCTAGATTCAGGAAAATAATGAATTTAATATAATATGGGTGGGGAAATAAATCCTAAGTAAGAATAGTAATAAAATGTGTTTATCACGCAAAGAACGAGTGATTGTGTGCCGGTATTTGTGTGTGCGCGCACCCTGCTTTGGTGCGCAACGGCTCATCCATTCATCCTGAGTGAAAATATTAACTTTGCGCACGAGTTTATTACCATAATTACTGTAAACACAGAGGAACTTGGATGTTTGGTTGAACATAGATCTTTGTTTATTTAATAGATGATATGAAGAAACGGGTCTGTGCGTCTCAGTGGAGAGTTTTCATGACATGACGTGATGTTGGAGTCTCCAAACGCTGCGCGCAGCGCGCGCCGCAGCCTTGTGCGCATCTGTTTGTCTGTGAAGCTTTCACTCTCCTACAAGTTATATATGGTGTACTTTCACGTGTCATTTTGGAGAAATCTACAATAAACGCAGATTATTAAACACCTCCACTGCCGTGTAACACCGGCGAGGGTGCGCGCGCTCCAAACCGCGACCACTCAGCCTTTGGAATCATATGGATGAGACCATTCTATTGGACATGATCCGGCTTTGTGTGGACTGGACTGGCACAGTCCCGATCGACCTGCCAGCTCCCTCTGGAAAGCTCAGGAACAGTTTGATCGCTGCTTCTGCACGCGTTGTGCACGGTTCCTGCGTTGTGCTCCAGAGCGCAGTGCCAAAATGAAAAAGGATTATTCCTGAAAACGGCTGATAAGCCATATCATAGATCAGAAAATTATATCTGTTTATAAATAAATGCTCTGCGTGTTACACTAATTTTTATATCCCCCAGTAAGGCTGAATCCGTTCCTGTTAAATGTATTTTTTGCACAACTTTGCGCGTCCTTTATTTGCGTCCATGTGGATGTAATAATTGTTATCGTGTGTGTTTGGTGGGAATATTAATCATTTTCACATCATGAACAGTTAATAATAATAATAATAATAATAATAATAATAATAATAATAATAATAATAATAATGAATTCAATTTATAACGCACTTTTCATTAATGGAAATCTCAAAGTGCTACAAGGTGCAACATATTTGAATGTCAATAAGACAAATAATAAAACAATTAAAATCAACAACAGTATCAGCTAAGATCAAAAGTAGAATCATGAGGAGTAAAGTATGCTCGGTTGAAAAGAAAGGTCTTCAAGCCGCTCTTAAAGTCAACCACAGACTGTGGGGCTTCAGTTTCTCTGAATCACCTGTAAGTGTCGCCAAAGGAACAAGAACCACAGAAACGTGCGTACGCCTGCTCGGGAGCTGGCGTGGAAATGTACTTGGATGCGCACATATTCACGTTCAGTTCAGTTTTGATACATACAGGGTTTTGCGTGGATAGTGACGCACGCAAGGTTTTTGTGCGCACGCACGGTTGATACATGAGGCCCCAGGACACTTTCCGTTCGGCATCGATTGGATTGCCATCCAGACCTCCTCAGGTGTAAAGGCAGCATCAAGGGCAGAGCCAGCCTCTTCTGAAATTGAGGGCAAGGGAATACCATCTAAATAGGAACCAAAATATGACTCGGTTTTACCAGCCGTGTAGAGAGTTTTATAAAAATCTTTGAAGGTGTTATTAATAGCAGATGGATCACAAGTAACGTCCCCATTACATGTTCTTATCCTGTTAATAGAACGATCATTAATTTGTTTCTTTAATTGATAGGCAAGCAAACGGCTTGACTTATTACCAAATTCGTAATATTTCTGTTTAGTATAAAGTAACAGTTTCTGGGCATGGCGGGTATGGTCCATATTTAGTTTTGTTCTAGCAGCGATTAAAGTCTTGAGATTCCCTGATGTAGGAGACTGTTTGTGTATATATTCCAACCTAGACACCTCGTTCTCCAGTCAGACATGTTGACGCGGTTCCGGTCCAGTCAGCAACTGGTGTGCAGCTTGTTAGATGAAGCGGTCCCACTTGGTGTCAAATCAGTTGACTCTTATCCAAATTCCAGCTTTAACTTGTTGTTAACTTGTTGACAACAACTTGTAGTTAGCTGAACTTTTAGCCAGAGAGGAAAACAGACGAGGCAGGCTGCCTCGGCTGCTCTGTTTACCTAAGGCAGCACGCATGCGCAGTAGTGAAGGTTCCAAAAATCACAGCGCCATCTAATGGCCCAGCATGGTAACTACAGTGAAGTCATGAGGACGGGGGGTGGGGGGAGAGAGAGTCGTATCCACAGAATTTGCCCGTGTCAACGCAAATCTTTTCACCTAATTAGCATACCCAAAAGTTCCGTTTCCCCCACACAGTGTCCGTGTAAACAGGGCCTAAGTCAGACTCCTCTTCTCTTTAATCATAGGGGACTGGACTTTGTGTCACCAGCCAAACTTAAAGCTGCTCAACAGAAAGGGTTGTCTCGAACAGTTTTACATCCTTATGCTGAAACTGTCCCTTTAACCTCCATGAGCGACACACCTTGCTCAGGCAATGATCTTGCAGCGTGTGACCGTGCTCGCTGCACTGAATTGGTTCTGATCTTAAACAACATCCCCCCACCAGGTAAAACACAGCGCCCTGGAGGTTCATCAGGCTCCAGGGCACTGATGTGGCCGGAGGCCAGAGAACCGGACCCAACCATGATACGGGCTGGGATCAGGAGGTCTGCTCGTATGCAAAACTTGCACCCCCTCCGGACCGTGACTCTCCATAAAAAGAGGAAATGCAGACTTTCTGTTCTGCTTTTGTCCAACGGAGACAGCGGGTTGCTCCTGCCTCCCAACACTCTCGGTTTGGGTGGTATGGTAACACATCTGCAGGAGGGCCACCTCCGCAATTTGGTTGACCCTCAAGGGGCCACAGAGACCCGGGCCTTTGAGGGTGAGCTTGCTTTACCACCTGCTCCTCTCCAGGGACCCGCTACGTCACCAGAAGGGACAGCCTCTCTGCTTATGCCCAGAGCTGTGACAAATTTCAGCTTGGTTGCTGAGAGGGACAAACTGGTGGCCTGAGGCCTGCCCGAGAACATAGTAAATACCATTCAAAATGCCCGAGCTGTGTCAACACAGTCTCTCTACACCCGAAAATTGCGTATTTTTGAAGCTTGGTGCATGGAAAGAAATATTATCTTATTCCTGTGACTTGGTCCAGCTTCTCACTTTTCTTCAGGATCTGCTGGAGAAAGGTTGTTCATTCTCAACCATTAAGGTGTTTTTATCAGCAATTTCAGCTTGTCATGAGGGCTGGGGGAGTAGGACACCTGGCGCGCACCCGCTCATGATAAGATTCATGAAGGGCGTACTAAGGAAGAGACCTCCCAGCAGGATCTTGACCTCTGGATGGGATCTCAGTCTGGTTTTGGGGGCTCTCTGTGATCCCCCATTTGAACCACTAGGCGACATTAAGATAGATTTATTATCTTATAAGACCGCTCTGCTCCTGGCTCTTTGCTCGATGAAACGTGTGGGTGACCTCCATGCTTTGTCCGTGCACCCAATGTGTACCAGGTTTGCCCCTGACGGGTCAAAGGTCACCCTAAGGCCTAATCCTGCATATTCCTAAGGTCTTGACTCTGAACCCCAGAAGTCTGGACTTTGATCTCTCTTCATTTCCTCCTGCTCCTGTCCTCACTCAGGAACAGAAAAAGCTGAGGGCACTCTGCCCTGTGAGGGTTTTAAGTGCTTACATGGAGAAAACAGCTGATTGGAGGAAAACAAACCAACTGTTTGTGTGTTTTGCGGCCCCAGCTACTGGTAGGGCCCTGTCAAAGCAACGCCTCTAACACTGGGTGACTGAGGCCATAAAAAGGGCATACAGTAGCAAAGGTCAACAGGTGCCCTCTGGAGTACGTGCTCACTCTACTCGGGGCCTGGCCACCTCGTGGTCATTGTTCAAGGCTGTACCAGTTGCAGACATCTGTGCGGCTGCGAACTGGAGCTCAACAAATACGTTTGCAAAACATTACATTTTGGACGTTACTGTGTGTGATTTCACTCAGGCTGTCCTCTCTAACACACAGTAGAGAGCGGCCATGAGATGCCTAATGAATAAAGGCAGACGTTCACACTAACATGCATTTTACTGAGCATTTCAAGGGCGTGAATGAATTACGTTCCCATAGCAATATGTTGCACCAAGTGACTGACTGATATGATGTGCAACATAGTTGTCCCTTTTCAATGCTGAAAGCTCGGTGAAGTGCATTTTGGAGAAAGTAAGATGGGCGTCCGCGTCTTAAATACCCAGAGGGCGGGGTCTCTGGCGTGACGCTGACGCCCCGGCCATAAAGGCATGAGTGTATTCCTTCAGGTAATTGCGCAGGGGCGCAATTTCCCATAGCAATATGTTGCATCTCGTTCCCTTCCTTCAGGGAACATGAGTTATGGTGCATAACTTTCAGATATATTTACTGTCTGCTATTGATCTGATCTTATTTTGAAGCTTCTGCCACAACTCCATAGTTTCTCACCATGTAATTATTTTAGTCTAAAACTGTGGCGTGAATGGTGACATGCAATATTAATTTTTATGTCTTACAGACAATATTTAGTTTTGGAAACAATCTGAATATTAAAAATTGCTGTAGGGGACATTTTTACATCAAATCAAAGTGATGACCTCAGTCCTTCGATTGTAAAGAGGAGCTGTGTGTTCCTCCTCTAATGAGACGAGACGTCAAGACTGTACCGCCTCACTAAATCTAAACCCGGAACAGAGAGAGACACACTTTAAATTTAAAGTTCACGCTTATTGGAAGCATTTTGAATTTTCTTTAAGAAGTAATATCTTGTCAGTTGGCACATTCAGACCTCACGTGAGTTAATCTGCTGGTCTGACCTCAAGCTGACCCCACCGCAATCCATTTACAGAACAAGCAGCTTGTTACATCCTGTCTCATTTTAGCTGTTAGGGTGAGAAACGGGGCGACATCTTTATGCTTCAAATATTCACAGACACCGTTCATCCATTTAATTTCTGTCTCCATCCATCGTCTTTACCAACTTCTTTTTTTGTGGTTCGTGGGAAGCTAACCTGCAGTCTGTGTTTAAAATCTCTTTGCCAGTGTACCCCAAGTTTGTGGCAATAGGTGATAGTAGGAACATAGATACAAATGTAGAATGTTGAACAGAGAGCTTTGCCTTACAGCTCAGGCCCCTCTTTACTACAATGGTCCGGCACAGAGTACACAATACCATCCCGTTCTCGCACGTGTGTAGGGATACAGCACTCTCATGTCCGTATGGGATATGGGCCTCTCCACATCTCTCTGAAACTCTCAGTGTTACACCTTCTTGAAACTCTCAAGGAGTTTCTCAAGGACAAGTGGACTCTATATTGGTTAACAATTATTATGGATTAATGGACACTAATTAATCAGATTGAACTTTCTCTTTAATGTGTGTTAATTCAGAATTGATCAAACAGTATTTTTTGTCATTTCAATGATGATTTTACTAAACTGGTATATTTTAAATATGACAAAGTTAAGAGAACATCTCAGAATGATCATGCTTTGAACTGTCTGCTCTAGGCAGAATAAGTGTCGAAAGTTGAAGGAACAATTCTCCGTCTATTTGTTTGAACTGTTTTTGGAACGAAAGAGAAGTTCTAGACATAACTTAATCTTCGGTCTCCCGTCCGTTCTAAAAACAATTCATCTGTGCTTAAACAGAGAGTGCTCTGTTTTCACACCTGCAGGTTTTTGTTTTGTCTCCGTGCTGGGACTCAGTTCTCAGCACTCACTGAGTTTTTGAGTTCTCGGGGAGAAGGGAAGACGCACGGACGTTTTTCCTCCAAGCTGATAGACGGCCCGGTCATCGTGCCAACTCGACCCACGTCTCAGCTGAGAGTCGCGGCAAAGCCTTGCTGTGCCTCAACACTCATTTCTGAAAGAGTTTGTTTTCTGAAGTTTTATTTTGAAAGTGCAGCCAGTAGCTGGCTCTGTTCCTGCCGGGAGAAGCGGTTCTTCTTACTCGTCTGAATCAGCTCACACGCGCGGAGGTCATCTGGGCGTGAACTGGACAACACAGTCCGTTAGTGTCCACAAACCTCAACTCTTATCTCCAAGACGTATCGTCAACAGGTAACGAGGCGTTGATTGTGTCCTGAACGTGTGGGAAGCCCAGCTGAACCGTATGGGAGGGTGCCACTCTGGTTGTTTCAAATAATTAATTTCAGTTAACTTAGCTTTCATCTTCTTCCTCCTATTTCTTATTTTTCATAAGCATTTAATCTGTCAAGTAATGTGCCAACAGTTAAGTTTTAATTGTCTGTTTGTTTTAATTTGAATTCTTGTCAACGTAGTTATTAAATCAGAGCTAATATCGATACAAATGTTTAATGTAATTCTTGTGATAGTTTCAATAAAAGGTCTATTTTTTGGTAGACCAATATAAATTGAAGTCTAAGCGTGAAATTACATTTCTGATTAATCACAGTAGAAACAATTTAGTATCGGAAAAAGGAAGAACTCGCACTTTGGTGGCAGTTTGTGCAAGATTAGAGTCTGCTAAACTGCGCATCTCCAATAATGGTGGCTCAGTAAGTGTTTAAATACCTTACAAGCATCATTATTATTCAATTACAATTGGTGGCCGCGTACAAGTCTTCTGAAAGATTAAATTGATAAGTTGTTTTTGTAGCTTATTTTTTGTTACGGTGTTGTTGGCATTAGTTTTACATCCTGGTTTTGGGCTTATAAGAATGGTTTTGGCTGGTGGGTGTCTCAGAGATTGCTGATAGTGGCATTGTCTGGGGTGTTTTCCCGTTAGAATTGTTCTTTACTTTCACTTTTGAACGTGTGTTTTGGAGCTGCGGATGAATGAATGTTTGTTTTTGTGAGACGTTTCATTACGTGTCGCGAGACTGCATGCATTTTTTCGTTTTGTGACCGCCGTGTCACCTCTGCTTCATTTTATTACATCTGCGATTTTCTGTTGAAGCTGTGTCACACATTTGCTGCTCCATTTTTACCTAATCTGTTACAACGTGTTTGCCGAGGTTCGGGAAAACCCACTCCGCTAGTTTGGGCCGGACCGAGATCCGGTTCCGTTTGACGTAAAGTCCGTTGTTGTACACAGTTAGCGTGCTGCCTCCCCTGGGGGCGTGAGAGTTGGCTTGGATGTGTTGTGCTCGTTAACAGAATTTTCTGCGGTGTAAAAGTCGTTTATTTTGTGGAAGAGAGTCCAGTACTTTGGATCGAGCTACTGCTAAACGGTACTGAGAGAAAAGATGGCTGCTTAAAACGCTGTGATTGGTCCATTGTGTGTCGCGTTCAAGAACGTTGGTTTCTGTAGACTCTGGTTGTCAGTTTCATTTTTGCACACATTTCTGACGGTTTATTTGTGTTGTTTAAGTTCTATGCACGTGATATCGTCGAAGACTGGCTTAACCGCGGTGTTTTGCGATATTTATGACTGTTTTAGAACGTTGAAAAGACCGTTCCACGCTTTTGTTCGACCGACCGCAGGTCCGTGAACACACCGCTCGAACGGCACGTCACTAGTGGGTGGCGTTAGGTTTGGAAGACACAGTTTCCCATGAACACTTGGGTTTTAGAACTACAGTTCTGTCTTCGCTGTGATTGGTCGATTACGCTGTATGTGTTGACGCATGCGCAGTGGGTGAAGCCCCGCTCCTCGTCAAATTTCACTTGCTGCTTGTCCCAGACGAGTTTCCGTGCTTGTTTGTCCATTACTGTCTTTGAAAAGACTGTTTAATCGCGGTGTTTTTGAGATTTTAGTGGGTGGACAGAGCCGGTTGCTCTGAAAAACTGCCGATCGCCATGTGACCAGGTCACGTGACACCGATTTTGCCGGTTTTATGAGGACCGACCTTATTTCTTTTAAACGCAGTTTAAAAGGTTTCACAGTTCAACCGATTTTGCTCACATGATTTCGTTTTTGTGAGCCTGGGTTCTAGAGCTTATCACGTTACGCTTTAGATCTGTCTGATTGATGCTTTTCATCCGTGTTGGATGTCTGTGTGGGCTGAAAGCTACGGCTGCGCTCACTGGTGATAACAGCGCCTCTATAGCGGTCAGATAGAGAAATTACAGTCGCTGTGATAAACTCACTTCCAGCGCTGTGACCCCTGCTGGTTACATTAGAAGACGCAGTCTTCCTGTAATGTGTACATGTTAACTGTTCCTGTTTTAAACGGGAAACATTTTGAGAATATTGTACTCACAGCACACTTTAATTTGATTTTCACATATAATCAAATGTTGATGGCAGAACAGTTACACAGATTTAATACAGACATGTATGTTTTTAGATAAAACTTAACAGTTTATCTTTAATTCTGTGCAAAACTGGCTCTCTGTCCCTGTTTTGTTTTAAACTGCGAGTTTAAAATAACACACATGAGGCGTCCTTTGTTTTGGTTTTCAAAAAAAAATCTCACAACGACAGCCGTTTTTGTTTGACCTTGTCACAGGTCGACAAATTACTAAACATCACTGACTTTTATTTCATTTAACATCTTGGATGTTTTCTGAGCAGCTCATACACTTTGCATATTTGCAAGCTGCGATATGAGACCCACTTTACTTGGTTTTTCGCAGAAAATCAGTACACAGATGGACGTTCAAACAGGTGAACCACCTGAGGGGGCCTCCTCTCCTATCTATCCTAGATGGATGGATGGGGGCCTTGGGATTCCTGCCCGTGCTCCCCGCAATTTGGGGGAATCTGCCTCATCGTATGCTAATTACTTAGCTGCTAGGAATGTCCGTCAGGATAAGTGGGAAAATCCCCTGTCATTCTACGACAGGCTAATCTCGGTCTACTCCGGGGGAAAAACTGTCCCTGGATTAGAGGAAAATATGGAGTTTAAACGTCTTTTCATTATGAATCTTATGCCTTTTCAAATGAAATGTGTTCATTTCAAGGTTGATTGCAAAAAAGATTCCATGGAAGTGATAAGACAATATGCTACGTCAGTTTTTGAGGCCGAAATACAACCTAGGATACCATCAGAGGTTTGTACAGGTCAAAAGGTCACATCCCACTCGCAGGAAGTAGTAGAGGTTCCCTCTCCTTCAAAGTGCGAGAGGTCACAGGTTTTTCATGATAACATACAACAGCATGGTGCTACGAGCTGTAGGAGTTCTTCTGCCCCCGCCCCTCAGGTTGAAAACCCTGAGATGAGCAGAGAACCACAAAAGGTAGGTGTTCGCTCTCTAGATGAACCAAGATGGTTCAGATCGAACCAAAAGAGTTCTCACCTAGGTCTCACAGTGGGTGAACTTCGAGAGAAGTTGATGTCTGGGAACCGTGACCCTTTGAAAAGGGTCTGTCCCGACATGTGCCCCCGAGAAGCGGCCCTCCTGCCCCTGCCCCTCGAACTGCACAGCTCGAGACATGCAATGAGTCACACATGCTCCAGATTATGGAAACGGCGCCTCCGCGCGAGGACGTGACTGAGGATGTGGTTTGTTTGTCAAATGATTCGAATGTTACAGTGGTTGACCAAGCTGACACAACGTGTGACGTTGTCCTTGATGATAACACAAACAACGTTGTTCATCCTGATGAAGCGACGCGCAGCACTGTCTTTTGCAACAACTCAGTGCACACAGTTGACAACAACAACGTCAACACTGACATAAAGGCTGACAGCAAACAAATTGCTGAAAATCCGCATCCTGAAGGTCATGAGGCAGACAGCCATCATGATGCAGACAGCGACGATGATTACACAGACAGAGTCACACGTACACAGAAACGTGTGAAAAAACCTGAACGGTTTCTGTGTAACTTTATAAAAAGGGGGATAGCTAAAAGAGCTTACCTGCCACTCACATTGGAAGGGGTCCTAGAGCAAGAAGCACTCCTGGTTAGCGGCTCAGACGTGTCTACCATGTCAGCCAAACTGTTTGAGGAGCTAAGGACCGCCGCTAACGATGTTGACAGGCAAATACCCTTTGTGAAAGACACTTATGGTGAGCAACAAGGCCTCGCAAAGACGAGAACAACCCTAATAGCCATGGTTCACATGCAGATTGGCGAGATGTCACTATACCACCCGGTATATGTGTCTGAACTTGACTCACTCCGGGCTCCATTTGTGGTTGGCCAAGATTTTATAAATCGCTTTGAAGCGATTATAAATTATGGCAATCAGACAATGTGGGCCACAGTGAGCAGTCCACTGCCATTCGTGGTACCTCCCCAAGGTCAGGACACTGACTGTCTAACAGCAGGTACCGCTGAGGTAAAAAAGGATTCCCCAACCGAGACCACAAACCCGGTAAGTGATCCTTCATATACAGGTGAGACGGAGGAGACTCAACAATTGGACCAGACTCTGGCCCATCCCGAGGATCTCCTCTGCGAGCTGACACCTTCAGCACTCACTGAGCACTACCTACCACCGGTAGAGGGAGGTGTGGAGATCCATGGGTCCCACACCGATGACGCTGTACTGTCCTGTGGGACAGGTAATTCGGCGAACAACCAAGCTTTCAGTGAAGTCTTGGTTCAAGGACATCTGAGCCTACAAGGTGACAGTCTACTACACGCTGACAGTCACTTGGACTTCATTGTTACGGATTTTGAGGACCCCTCCTCAAACAAAAGGGGGGTGAACCCACACTTCCTACCACAGGTAGAGGACGGTGTAGAGATCCAAGGATCACACACCGAGAACGCTGTGCTGTCCTCTGGGACAGGTAATTCAGTCATCAGCCAAGCTTTCAATGAAACCTTGGTTCAAGAGCATTTGAATCTAGAACTACTCAGAGATGACATAGTTCTTACAGACTCAAAGAGCACCTCTTCATTCATGAAGTGGGAAGACATACATCACAACGACAGAGACACGCCTGCGACGGCGCCGACAGTTGTGACACACCTGCATTACGCAGAAAGAGGTAAACGTACAGAGGTACGTTGGCCGAGACCTATAAGGTTCCTGTACAAGGTTCCCCATAAACTGCGCGAACAGCTTAAACTAAACAATGGCATCCTAACTCGTGCCCATGGACGGACGTCCACACCCGTGTGCTTGGTCCCTCATGACCACAGGGGGGTGATGTTAGGCCATGCCCATGTCAAGGACAAAGATTTCAATAACCCCACAAACGACAAAGATCTCGCAAACTCACAGACTTCATGGGAAAAGAAGGTCGTCCAAGCACAGGATAGTAAATAAACTAAACAGTTTAAACTATTCTAGTTGCGAAAAGAAACCGTTCCAACTAGAACTTAGAAACGCTAAGCATAAAACCCACAACAAAAACTAACCTTAACAACCGTTTAAATCTGCAGGATTTAATTGACATCGGTTATAAAGCTAAGAACTGTTTTTCTTGTGTGTGACGTTGGAGTCTGACGACCAGAGTGAGTTTGTTGTAGTGAAACGTTGTTTTTAGTTGCTTGATTGCTACTTTTGTTGTTATTGAAGTTGTTATTGTTTTCTGAACACTCCCAGCCAATAGAGGTTTTGATTGTTGATAAGTTGAAGACTTAAATGGATTTTAACTATGCCAACATGCTGTTCATTTTGTTAAAGATCTCAATCTTTGATGAGTCATAGTAGATTAATACTACTTAAGGTACTATAATCTACACTGATCTCCCAATCATTTAGGTAGAACCGATTCGATCGTTTCTATTCTAGATCTATTCATTTTGATGAGTCTCGCCATAGACTTCAAAATTTTTAGGGATTACCAAATCTTGCGTCGTTCGTCTAAAAGACAACAGACATTTAGACCAAACTAGATTTCATTTTTTTAGTTTAAACAAAACTAAATAATGAATGGAGGAATAGTTTGAAAGAAGAGGCCTTCGTTACAGAAGCCCTCCACATTTCTATAGGTATAGATCCCTATATCTGATTTTTACAGCATTGATCCACCCCTTAATTGGTAATTGTAGCTGATCTAATCCATGATAGCTTACATACCAGGTGCATATAGGTAAGGCTTAATGTAGAATCCCAATCATAAGCCCACCTAAAACCACATAATTGCATGACACATTGAACCAGGGTGGCACCGACTGGAAGCCATCCAGCCTGCAACCTTCGATGTGGGGACCTGCTGATCCAACGTTGGTCTTCAACCTTCATCCAAGGCCGCCTCCTCTGCTTCAATCGAGGGATCCCCTCTACATGCTGATTAAATTCCATTCTTGCTGATGAAATCAATAACCCCCATCGTTGTGGATTTACCGTTGTGGATTATAAGACTTTGTTTTCCAAGGGATCACAGACTCAGTTCTCCATGGGTTAACAGACTATGTTTTCCAAAGGATTAAAAGCTTGCCGCAATGGGATTACCTACGAACAGTATGGAATTTCCAAAAACATTATGGGAGTATAATTTTGAACTTTTTGATTTTTTTTTTTCCACTTGCTGGATTACATAGAGGTCAGAGACATTCGGTGGTATCCTTTCGTGTTGGAACTCATCTCCAAGGACAGGCGATGACTTCCAAAAAGGGGGACTGTAGTGATACACCTAACCTCTGACATTTTAGGCTTGACCTTCAAGTACACCTCTCTGCATCTCTTTGGAACTCTCAGTGTTACACCTTCTTGAAGCCTTCAAGGAGACGAGTAAACACTATTTTGGTTAACAATTATTATGAATTAATGGACACTAATTAATCAGATTGAACTTTCTCTTTAATGTGTGTTAATTCAGAATTGATCAAACAGTATTTTTGTCATTTCAATGATGATTTTACTAAACTGGTATATTTTAAATATGACAAAGTTAAGAGAACATCTCAGAATGATCATGCTTTGAACTGTCTGCTCTAGGCAGAATAAGTGTCGAAAGTTGAAGGAACAATTCTCCGTCTATTTGTTTGAACTGTTTTTGGAACGAAAGAGAAGTTCTAGACATAACTTAATCTTCGGTCTCCCGTCCGTTCTAAAAACAATTCATCTGTGCTTAAACAGAGAGTGCTCTGTTTTCACACCTGCAGGTTTTTGTTTTGTCTCCGTGCTGGGACTCAGTTCTCAGCACTCACTGGGTTTAGAGTTCTCGGGGAGAAGGGAAGACGCACGGACGTTTTTCCTCCAAGCTGATAGTCGGCCCGGTCATATGTCAACGACCCACGTCTCCGCTAGGATCATAGCAAAGCCTTACTGTGATCCTGTCACTCTTCTGGAAGAATTTGTTTTCTAAAGTTTTATTTTGAAAGTCAGTCTGTGCGCTCGACCGTTGGTCCCTGCCGAGGGAGGCGAGTTCCTCGTATCGTGAATCAGCACACTCACGCTGAAGTCCAACTGGACGGCCACTGGACAAACCCATCCACGTGTGTGTCCACAAACTTCTCCACTCTTGTCTCCAAGAGACGAACCTCCAACAGGTAACGAGCCGTGGTGTGTTTGAGCGTGCGGGAGCCCAGCAGTCTGCTCGTGTGGGGGAAACGGTG
>JBBPBX010060247.1:0-21509 GCA_038048925.1 Garcialebias charrua
AGTAAAAACGAAAAAAAAAACTTATTTACAAGCTCTTATGCTGGCTCCGTAACTGAATTGTTTACTTTTCCCCCCTTGGTGAGGGAGCAGAGGAGGGTCGGAGGGTCGGAGGGGGGGAGGGAGCAGAGGGGTGAACAGACGTGGATCTATTCTACCATGTAGGCAAATGAATGGCCCGCCCCGGCCAGTCACCTACTAACATTGCTGCTGCTTGTTAATGTACATTTAACATAAAAATAATTATAGTTACGATGAAAACAATCATTAAAAAAACGCAATACAAAAACCGGTCGATTTCTGTATCCCCCCCTACTAAAAATGGACTATTCCATCTTGACATCTTCCGGGTCAGAGGTGAACTCGGATGCTAACGATTATGGCTAGCTGGTGCGCTGGGTCTTTTCATAAATCCGCAGAGAACCCCGCTGTTTCAAGCCAAATTAACGCGGCCGGAGGATTCTATTGTGTGTTCTGTGTCCACCACGCGACGGTGAGTCGTTAGTTTTATGTATTTGGGTTGCTTTTTATGTATAAATGCGGTGGCGAGACGCCCGTGTATTTGAGATTTAAAAGTGGTGTTAGGGATTAAAGATCATTCTCTTTTTTGTTAATTTCGTGGCCGAATAGAATATATGTACGTAAAGTATTAAATAAATCCTTTGATTTTTGTAATTTCATCCTCTTAGGATCATTTTAGTTACTTTTCATTAAATCTGTTGACTGCCTATAGAATTTTGGAATTGGTTTAATTTATTTTTCGGTTGCGCAACAAAAATAAATTACTATTTGTTTTTTGAAACAATATTGAATATAAATAGCGGTTTAAATTAGCTTCCCCTAATTTTCATAAGACATTTGTGCTTTTGAAATTGTGGACCTAAAAAAATTAATAAGCGTTTTAGAAGTTGTGGAACTAATTTTTTGATTAGCGTTGCCCACCACTGCTAGTGAGTGATCCAACAGCTCTGAGCCAGTTCTCAAAGAATCGACGCCTTGAAGAACTGTTCAGAAGCTAGCTGGTTTCCAAAATAGGGCAGTAAAACCCACCAATGCACTCAAGGGCCATGCATTAGATTAAGCAATACAAAAAAAATCAGACATCACTAGAGTCAGAGTAATACATATGATGATGAAAGGATTCCACTCAGTTACAGTAGGTAAATGATAAATGCTTTATTTACTAATGATGCGGTACAAGACACTGAAAGGATTTTGTTCTTGCATTTCACAGGCTTGGAGCGAATGTTGAGGATTCCAAGAGTGCCCAGCAAACCAATTTGGAGGCAGGCAAGAATGAACTCAAAGGCCGCTGTGAACATCACGTTTATATAAACAGTTCAGATACCCAGAGAACAAACTGAGACATGACAGACAGAAGTAAAAATATGTGCTTGTTTAATAAAATTGATTGGAACACAGGAAGGGATGTAAGAGAGGAGATATGGTAAGTATAGTTTGCTAGAATTCTCATGATTCCTCCAACGGTGGAGAAGTGGGCTTACTTGTTGTCTTGTGGTATTGCAGGTTGGAGAAAGAGGACATGGGTATTCCAGGATAGTAAAACAGTCAAAGGTGATCAGGTGAGCAGTGGAAGGATGGACCTCATGGCTGGATGTGAGGTGTTTAGCGATGCTTCTATTGTTGTAGGATGTAGATGACTTGTTCCAGGGGATGGATCCAGGAGGCCACTAAGGAAACAGACGAGGAGAAGCTATGAGGAGGATATATGGAACTAGGAGCAGAGCTTCAGGAGCCACTATGAGAACAAGGATAACGACGTTTATTTTAAGCTTGAATTGGAACTTCACTACTGTATAGGGCTAGCCAAAGTACCAAAAAGGGACAATGTTCCAACAGAATCTAATTGTGCCAAGAAGCCTTGTGTACTGAGGTTACTTATCAGCTGAACTGGCAATAACCAGAGATGATTGGCTCCATCCTGCCACTCAGGAGCTGCAACGATTGACCGAAGTACGGAAAAACCCATAATTCCTGCAATAAATCTTTCTGGCTGTAGATCTTTGATGAAAAACACGGGTTACCAGAAGTACTTTCACTAGTAGAACATATCAAAAGAACTCCAAGGGATCAGGTCTCTAGGAAGGTGAACCAGGGCACCAGAGACTGAAGAGCACAAGGAAACCCAAGGTAAGTACATTCTCAGATGAAATTAGTCTTGCTAAAGCTGTTACACAACATTGAACAGCATAAAATGTTCCAGCGGTGAGAAACTGGAACACAGAGCTTTGAATACTGAGTCTTCCCAGCCAGAATCAGGAACATCTGGTGATCAGCAATGCCCCCCATGCATTCACACAATTTATCTTAAAATGTAAATGTATTTTATCATACACATCATCTTAAATATGTGCACATTTCTGATAGGTTGGAAACTGGATGTCTAACTTTCAGACTCCTGGGAATTTTCATTTTCTTTGCCAGAAGTCAAAAGAACCTTGGATCATTGAAAAACCGCATGTAATTTTTCTTTCAGGGGTCTATAAGTGTTTTACTTATGTTCAAAAGGTGCTCTTTATTAACAGATTTTTTATTTTTTTTATTTTTTTATTTTTTTTACAGATTTTGAGGTGTTTCATTGGTAACTTGTTTCTTTTGCTGAAAGTTCCTTTGACATGAGGCATAAACTGAAATGTTCTGGTGTCTTTGGAACAGCTCAAATATTCATATAAAAATGTTGCTTTTGTCTCTCAGCAGTTCATTTAAACGCTGTCAGCAAAACCAATTCATAATTAATTTGAATATTTTAAAATAAAAAGGAAACCCAAATCCTAGCCAGTACATTATGTTTATCTACAGTTATATTGACATGTAAGGTCTGAAGCTAAAAATTTCAGTTCTCAGAAAAAAAATGTATTGAAGTGAAAGAAAGCAAACATAACAATGAGTTTGCTATTACTCTCTCTTGCCTTAATTTGCAAATTATTTGATTTGGACCTCTTTCATCTTCCAACAATAAACCTCCCTGAGTCATACGCTATCAGCTGTCAGAAACATTTTTACGAATCTGCTATATACATTTATATATTTTTACATTTCTAAAGGTCAAAGAGCACTTCAGCTTCAAATGGAAAATAATGAAAACGAAGCTCCTCATTCACAGTCTGCTCTGCCTGCTCACCCTCCATCAAACATAAAGAACGATAAAAAAGATATTATTGAAGGCATGAAAGACGGTGGAGTGGTGTCAGGGCTCAAGAGAACAGCAGAAAAAAAGACTGAGCAATGTCAGCTTTGTTGGTGAAGGACGATGAAGATTATTCTATAAAATTACCCCATTATTACATTTATCAGGAAGTGTCCCTGGTTGAAACATTTCTCATTTTGTCCGTAGGGATCTGAGGTTACTTAGTGAAATGTATTTTGTAATAACGTTCATTACTTATCGTTTACCTGGGGGCTAATCTAACATCCTAGAAAGCATAAATCCTCTTACGTTTTATCTGATTAGCCTTTTTTAGGTCACCACAAAACACTCTCATACAAAGTTTAATGATTAAAAAACTTATCCTATACTTTAATGGACGTAACGTAATAGAAAAAGCTTAGGGTGATGTAATGTAAGGACAAAACTTTGGCAATGTGTAACTGAAAGGGATGATTGGGGTAAAATTCATATTTCACTATTTGCAAATGTTGGCCTTCATATGTCCCTATAATAACAAAAATTGTTTGTGACACTGTGAAACACCTTAAAGGTCCACTGACATGATTTTTTTACTATTCATAAAATTGCTCAAAATATACATATATTATAATTTAAATATGTTCATTTTTGCAAACAAAATGATAAATCACTTTAATTTTGAATTTCAAGCTGTGTTTAATCATGGGAAATCCGATTACCGTATTCTCCTGCCTATAAGTCGCACCGGCGTATAAGTCGCACCAGTCCAATTATGTCCAATGAAGTGGAAAAATCCACGTATAAGTCGCACCGGCCTATAAGTCGCACCTCACGGCACAAAACGAGCACGGGCAGCAACAACAGACCTGCAGTGCAGCAAACAGACCTGCATCTCTTTGATCTTTAAAGATAAACACATAAAAAATATATTCTTGTTAGCTGACATTACAGTAAAAGTGTGTCTCAGTTTAACTTTTCTTGATAAAGCACTTTGACGGTTAAAAACCGTTAAATTAAGTGACCATTTTTTTTACCAAAGAAAAAAAACGAAAAATCCACGTATAAGTCGCAGGGCTTAGAAATGTATGCAAAAAAGGTGCGACTTATAGACCGGAGAATATGGTACACACTAACACGGTAGGCGTTCCCATCTGGCCTGGGAACGCCTTGGGATTCCCCCGGAGGAGCTGCTCCAAGTGGCTGGGGAGAGGGAAGTCTGGGCCTCCCTACTTAGGCTGCTACCCCCGCGACCCGATCCCGGATAAGCGGAAGAAGATGGATGGATGGATGGATGGATGGATGGATGGATGGATAGACGAACGCACCATCTGTGACGTAGTGAGAGGCAGAGGGCTCTGGTCTCTTTAATAGCGGACAATTTAAAATCCGACGAATTTAGCAATCTATGTGAAGATTTGAGCTATTTGTCTTCATTTTGGGAAGGAGAAAATAGTTTGGGTGATGGAACAAGAAACAACAGGATCTAATTTAGGTCTGATGCTGTATCAGACTGACCTTCATGTGGAGCTGCTCACACACGCGCACTGTGACAAGCCCAGAGCTCTGCCCGGTGTTACGTCACAGATGGTGCGTTCACGTGTAATCAGATTTAATAATAATAATAATAATAATAATAATAATAATAATAATGAATTCAATTTATAACGCACTTTTCATTAGTGAAAATCTCAAAGTGCTACACACATTCATACACCGGTAGTGGCAGACTACCATGCAAGGTACTTTCCAGTCCTACCGGGAGCAACTCGGGGTTTCCCAAGATTAAACATGGCTTGAAGTTCAAAATCAAAAATCACTTTTAAAGCAAAATTAAAGTGATTTATCATTTTCTTTGCAAAAACGAACATATTTAAATGATAAAATATACATATTTTGAGCAATTTTATGAAAATAAAAAAAATCATGTCAATGGGACTTTAATACTTAAATAATTATATACATAACATTTTGGATGGTAGTCATTTTATTGGCTCAGTGTCATCTGTGACAATGATGTACATGTTGCAGTCAAGACTAAGACACAGTTAATCCAGGAAAAAATGTAAAATATATTTCCAGGCCTCTCTTGTAAATGAGTCCTCAAGGCTCAATGGTATTAACCTGTCTAAATAAAGGTTGAATGAATAAGACAATCAAGTTACAATGTATTAGTACTTATGATGTTATGCACAATAAATGGGTTGAGACAAGCAAACATAGTCAAAATGTGATGTTAGAACGGACGGACGGACGGACGGACGGACGGACGTAGTGTGGAGGTAGTGTGGAGGTAAAAGAGGGCACTGATTGTATTGTATTGTATAATTTTATTCATTTCATATTAAAAACAATGACAATAAAAAAGATAAACATTAAACAAAAAAAGAAAGAAAGAAAGGAAGCAGAAGAAGAAAACATGTCTTATCATATCTGCTCCTTATCAAACAATCAATTCAAACTATCAATTCAAACATTAATATACTTATTTGTCATACAAAAGTATAGTCTTATCGGAATTATACAATCACATCAAAATACCTATTATTATTCGTTAAATTAGAATCAACTTAAATATAACTCTTCAAAAGAATAGTTTTAATCATTGTCTTGAATATTATTATGGACCACATTTTTTACACTGTCCTCTAGTCCATTCCAAAGATCAATTCCTCTTATTGTGGTAGACCTACCCTTTAAACTGGTTCTAAACTTAGGTTTAACAAATAGTTCTGTTCCCTTTAAATTATAGCAATTAATCATTTTCACAAAATAGGTTTGAATGTTAGATAGTAGTGAGGAAGTATGAGCCTTATACATAAGTAAAAGAATATAATAATCAACCAAATCATAAAACTTAAGCGATTTCAGTTGACAAAATAGAGTATCAGAAGGATGACAATAAGATTTCCTCATTATACTTCTTACAGCTCTTTTTTGCAAAATAAAAATAGGCTTACCGGTAGTTGTTGTCCTACATGCTGCACCCCAAACATTTACAGTACACAATAAATTAAATTTTATTTAAAAAACAATGGCAATTAAAAAGAAAAAGTCATTGTTTTTAATATGAAATGAATAAAATTATACAATACAATACAATACAAAAAGACAGAACACATAATGAAGTAATATATAGGATAATGTTGGTTTTATCCCAGTTCATGTCATGATCAGCTTGTGATACAACACAGATCTCTGTGCAGCATCAGCTCTCTCACAAGCAGCACGAACACCAGCTCTTCTGTTAAATGCTTTCCTCTTCATCCATTTGGTTTTCTCATAACTACAAAATAACAAAGGTAGACATAGTCCAAAATTAATGCTCAAGCTGCATAGAGCTCCTACTAGAGCAACCTAGCCGGCAGACATAGTAAACGTTTAGCAAATATTCAAACTGCAAAGATATATGGGAGGTGCCCCATCAATCATAAACCCATCAGAAAATTAAAAGCACATTTATTTCCTGACTATTCAGTCTTTGTTTATGACATAAATGTCACTCAGTGATAATGTTTGCTAATGTAAGGTAATCAACATTTATTTGAGGAGGTGTTTCTTTAACCAATCTCTATTTGAACGTTAACATGGTTGTAGATTAGCATCAGCTTGGAAGTAAGAGATGTTGAAAGTGCCATAGTACATTTAAGTAAGGCTTAGTCATGCATGATGCGCAATAAAAGAAAATTAATTGTCATGGTTTGAAGTATTTTTCTAATTGTGTTTCCTTGACATTTTACATGGCTACATTGCAGCGTCAGTGGTCACAAATCAAAAACATGCATGATACAATTATATGCTTCTCTATATTGTCATTGACTAAATTCTGAGTTTTTGCATGTACTCCAAAGTGTTCAAGAACAACATCCAATTTTGTTTGGGTATGCAGGTGTTTTGGGCCTTTTGGTGGGTACATTAATTACTGGGCCTGTTATTTTTTCAGTAAGTATGCACCTTGTTTTTATAGTATCTCACCAGACTGTATGTGCAATCTTAGTGTTGGCTCGGAGGCAACAGGTGTGTCTGTTTTTCTTAATGAAGTCTATGTCTGGCAAAAAGCCACCGTTGGGTAAGACTTCTGTTAGAAGCTAAGTCAGTAACTGAAGATGCACTGATCAGCAAAGCAAGGTAGGTGGGAAATTAACCAAAGTGGTCCGGAGCACATGCTGCATCAGTAATTTCATCAGCAAATGTGTGGATTCAGCTGACCTTATTCTCAGAGAACCTTTGAGGTGAGGAGGGAGAGAAACATAAGAGAAGTGAAGGTCAGCCCAGTAAAAGTGCATGATTACAGAACAAGTGATATTTTTACAGGTCGACCACGTTAATCGTGTGGCAATGAAACTGAAGTGATTGATCTGTTTGTCTTTAATCAGATCAGTATTCAGAGCCTTCTCTGCCCTGATTTCTTTCCACCTCGGTCTTTTCTTTAATCCTCGTCTCTCCATTCCCACCTTATTCGTGCTCATTCTTCTTTTATTCTTTTTCCTGCTTCTGGCTCCATCTTCCTTTCTATATTCTTCCCCGTTCTCATTTCTATTCCTCTACCTAATCTTTCATCCTCCGCTGTCGATTTCTGCTTCTCCTCCTGTCAGATAAATTCTCTCCATGTCCATGATTGCTCCTGTTATCAGTCTTTGAAATCTTTTTCTCTCATTGCTTTACCTTCATCTTATTCACCTACAGTATTTGCGGTCTTGCTTTTGTTATTTTTCTCTGCCGTTTTGACACTCTCTCCTGTCATCTTTCCATTCCTGTCACTGTAATTAATTTTTCCACTTTTTTCACGTTCAGTAGTGTATTCCTCTGACATGCCTGTCAGGGGAACAGACACTTTGTTTGGCTGAAATCTAAGACAACAAAATAATACTAAAAATAAATAAAATAAACCCCATGTTTTTTGTTTGTGATATTGTTAACAAATCCCATCTGCAAATCCACATTTATCCTGTCAGGAAGAAACAAACTCCCATTTTGATGACACCAAAAACCCTTCTAACTTCATATGGTCCTTAGTTTCATATGCTATGGATACATTTTTGGTTCACATTACTATAACAGTAATGACCAAATGTTTTATTGGAACGGCCTCTCTCATTTAAACCTGACTGATGTTCTGTTGTTGGACTTCTGTGCTAGTCATGGTTTGTCCATCACAAACACCATGTTTGAGGAAAAGGGTGTCTCTATTTAGTGTTATGACTCTGTTCCATCCCTTTTCTGTGGTCATGAGGTGTGGATCACAGCTGAAAGAACAAGATCTTGGATACAAATGAGCTTTCTTTGTAGAGTGGCTGAGCTAAGACTTGGAGATAATAATGATAATAATAATATCTCAGCTACAGCCCCAATCTCATGAGTTGAAAAGGAGGCTCTGTGGATGCATTCCCATCTACCTGCTTTATGTGCTCAAGTGTCTGACCACTGATATCCTGGAACTGGCAAGAAACGTGGCTCGTGAGTCGTGACAACAAAATGACTGGGATCATCCCCTGGCACCTGGAGCAGGCTGTCCACAGCGACGAGGAGCTCGGCAGGCTGCTGGAAGGAGTGGCCATCACTCTGTGTGGGGTTCTACCCGGCATTCTGGCCATCCAGTAGCCAGGGGAACCAAGAGGCCAGACGAGTCTGGGTGGACGGATCGGACAGCGTCTGCGACTAGTTTCTTAGGATCTGCTGTGGGACAGACCTTTGCAAGATATCCTTCCTGCCTATAGCCATCAGTATCTACATCTCTTAATGAAACAAGGATAATGAGTTACAACATTTAATTTACCTTTGGGATTAATAAAGTATTATCGGATTGAACTGAACTAAACTGAATAAGATGAGGTGTCAACCATTTGTGGGAGAGCTCAGAGTGGAACTGCTGCTATTCTCTCTGGAAAGGACTCAGTTGATGAGATTTAGGCATCTGCCTGATACCTCCCAGTGGTCTCCCACTGGAGGACTTCCAGGCATGACCCACTGGTAGGCAACCTTCAGGCTGACCCAGATTTTGCTGGACAAATTATCATCCAGCCTGGACTAAGAACTCTATTGGATCCTCCTGGAAACGCTGAATAATGTTGCTGAGAAGTACGTCTGAGCTTTCCTCCTGAACTTGTTGTCTCTGCCACCCAAACACAGATATGAGGCAGAAAATGAATGGAAGGGATTTTACAGAAGATTGTCATTCATTCAACTTTTATTTAAACAGATAAGTCACAGTGAGCCTCAAAGACTCATTTACAAGTGAGCTCTGCTTAGACAGACAAAAAGTAATGAAATTAGACACATTAGGAAATGGAGGCGAAAAAATCCTATTAAAATCTTTCTTCATGCCTGAGAAAAAATATATAATATTAAAAAACACCTCGCACAGATGAGCACATAGTGACGTAGACATTCTGCAGAGCAGGGAGACACTGAGAGAACAATGAATAATATTCATAGATACTCTCGAGTTCACTGTAAGAGTCATAACTTCCTGTTGCAACAACAACTGGATAAGTTCCACAATTTTAGCCAAGCAATAAACATAAAGTGTCAATGTGCTAAGGATTTTTTTTTAAATGATAGAAGAGTATGTACCACACTTTCAAAAAAGACAGACATATTTTTTGTCCAGATTGGGAGTGAGGTTTTGCCTCAAGCAGAGGAGTTCAAGTATCTTGGAATTTTGTTCACAGTGAGGAAAAAACGGAACGTAAGATTGATAAATGGATCAGTGCAGCTTCTGCGGTATTGCAGACCCTGTGCCGGTCCATTGTGGTGAAAAGGGAGCTGAGCAGTAAGGCATAGCTCTATGTTTACCAGTCAGTCTATGTTCCTACCCTCACCTGTGGTCACAAACTCTGGGCAGTGACCGAAAGCACGAGATTTAAGATACAGGTGGCCAAAAATAATTTTCTCCACATGGTAGCTAGAGCTTAGCGAAAGGGAGGGGTTTACTTATCTAGGAGCGACTCAGAGTTGTACTCCTCCTCATCGAGAGGAGCCAGTTGAGGTGTTTCAGGCATCTGGGAAGGAGGATCACTGGATACCTCTCTACACAGTTTTTTGGGGGCATGTCTGACCAGGAGGAGACCTGTCAATGACCCAGAACATGCTGGAGAAACTGTCTTGATGGACGGATGGATATTTTCTCTCCCTGCATATATTCCAGTTATCTCCTTCATATTCATCTTTCCTTCGTCTGCTGACTATCACATCCTTCTAATCCCTTTTTTTTGTGTTTTCTTTGATTTCAATAATTTGTCCAGTAAAACTATACGAGGATCATTATCAGGAAATTTAAAAGTTTAAATAAAGAGACAGACAAACGGTGGACAGACGGACGCGTCGTGGCTCATCTGCGAGCTGTAATTGGTTTGTCGCCTCGTCAAGTCGCTAGTTGACACTCTGTGTAATGGACAGAGACATTCAATTTATGTGAAACACGAGCTGAATATCAATTAACTGCAGGGCACAGAGACAGAGGAGAGGAGGTAAAGGAAAGACGGTAAAAAGATGTGAAGGGGACAAAAGAGAAATCAGCAGGGGCACAGAACTGAGAACAAAAAAAAAAGATCAAGACAGAATCACAAGGTGAAAAGTGGAGGGGATGAAATTCATTAAAAAAAAATTTTTTAATTTAAGTCAACCCACAGTAACTCAACATTAATTAAAAATAATAAACAAAGCACATCAAATTGAACAAAACATAAGTTCAGTGATGCAGTCGGCAGATAGCTCCTCTCCTCCGAGGTTTCTAAATAAACCCTATTTTCAGGAAAGTTTTAATAATATATATTTGCAGACACACACACACACACAAAAATAAATAAAAATAACACACACACACACGCACACACACACACACATGACCGAAAAGGTCAGCAGAGGTTAGTGGAATGTTTGCGACTCCCTGCAGCACATTTCAGCAGCAGCTGTGCTGAAAACGTGGGCCCTGTCCATTTTTAATTGAGGTCTTCTCAAACTGCAACGAGCAGTTAATTTAGTAAGACCCAATAATGGCAATGAGAAGCCAATTCCATCCATTCTGCACATCAAAGTAGATGTGATAGAAAGAACAACTGACATTTTAGTTTGGCGACCAAACATTCTGTGCAGTGCATGGAGGGTAAACTCCCACTAGTGACAGCCTTAAAGGGCTGTGCCTATAGATAATCTGGGGTTAAAGTATGTTACCAAAATCTCTGACTCAAAGCTGATCAAACATGTAACAAAAATATATTATAGTAAAAATTACCCACATGCCACAATTCTTTACTTAAAGGGGCGGAGTTACAGCCCTTTCAGTGGTTCCCAACCCTGGTCCCTGAGGAACACCATCCTGCATGTTTTAGTTGTTCCTCTG
Source organism: Garcialebias charrua (assembly GCA_038048925.1). Lineage (NCBI taxonomy): Eukaryota > Metazoa > Chordata > Actinopteri > Cyprinodontiformes > Rivulidae > Garcialebias > Garcialebias charrua. The sequence goes on from JBBPBX010060247.1 coordinate 11,484, forward strand.
CTCCAACACATGCACCTGATTTAAATGAAAATGTGATTAACAGGCTTCTGCCAAACTTAAAGTAATTAAACCACTGGATCAGGTGTGTTGGAGCAGAGAAACAGCTAAAACATGTAGGATGGTGTTCCCCAAGGACAAGAGTTGGGAACCACTGGATGACTTCATGCACAAACTCATGTGATGCTGTGAGATCTCATGACATATGTTAGCACTCGAATACCATGGGAATGAGCTAGGACTCAGTTAATCTCTGAATTTAACTGAGATAGTGTCATTCTTTGGCATTTATGTGTTGTAAATGTACAGGCATTGATTACTTTTCAAGTTTCATTAAAATCAGTTCCATGGCTCATGAGGTATTTAATAATAAAACTTTGCTAAAGTTTTAAGTCAAGAAGTTGATCAATGTGCAGCACCAGGCACATGAGGTGCTAAACAAAAATTTAGCTCAGCATCTGTATGAAGTGCTGTTTGTAAAGTTACTCTGTAAAAAATTAACAGCAATATTTTTGGTTTATTTACCATACCATACCATACCATTTTATTTATAAGGCACTTTAAACAGGAACAAGTCCACACCAAAGTGCTGGAATTTAGCCTCTAATAAGAAAAACATTTTTGTCACATTTTCACCATGTTATTCATACATTTATAAATGTCATAGTTCCCAAATAAATATTTAATTTACAAGCTAAATATTTAGTATACAAACTAAATAATTTACATGAAAGTTAAATATTTAGTTTGTAAACTAAATATTGATTTTGGAACTTAAATGTTTAGTTTGTAAAATATATATTTAGGTCCAAGCTAAATATTTAGTTAGCAACTTAAATATTTAGTTTAGGAATTAAATGTTTAGGTTAGAAATTAAATATTTAGTTGGGAAATTAAATATTTAGTTTTGAAAATAAATATTTAATGTATAACTAAATATTTAACTTGCAAGTTAAGTATTTTGTTTGTAAACTACCGGTAAATATTTAGCTTGTAAATTAAATATTTAGTTGGGAACTATAACTATACTATAACTATAACAATAAATATTTAGTTGGGAACTATAACAATTATAAATGCAAGCTTTTGACCTTCATCTGGGGACAGATTGGGCCTGGCCGCGCTAAGAGCATATCATGTGTTGAATAAACATATCGTGTGTTGATAAACATATCGTGTGTTGATAAAACATGTCATGTGCTTTGTTTTGCTGCAGCTTTTTGCACTCATTCTATCTTCTGGATGCTGCAACTACATATTTACGTTGTAATCGGTGAAAATTGATGCAATGTTAATAAACCTTCTTGATTCTTGATTCTTGATTCTTGATTCTTGAATAACATAATGAAAATATGATGGAAAAAAACTTTTTCCTCATTAAAAGTTAAATAAAACAAAATATTGCTGTTAATTTTTGACTGTGTAACTTTACAAATGGCACCACATAAGTATCTATAAAACTGACTAAGTTATAGCCACTTTTGTGTTTATTAAGATACCTTATATGTCTCTGCCATCTTGAATATACTGACTCCAAAAGTTACTAAGCTGTAGATGTCCATCCAGTACTTTTTTAAAAGAGTTGTGGTCAATTTAATCTATTGTCATATTAGATATTTGATGGACCAAAACACACATGCACACAAAAACACACCCAACAACATTATTGCTATTTTATCTTTGGTAGTGGGCAATTATGAGATGTTAGAGAATGAAATCCATTGATTCAAGTTTGACAGCATTTTTTAAATATATTTTTAAATAAAAATGCATATTCAGGTTGTTTATATTTTCTACAGTACGTTTAACACAATTAAAAACTGTAAAATACAGTTAATGCTCAAAAGTTGCATTTAATCAAACAGTAAGTTTAGAGGATACAAAGATGGAGGAAGATGAATTTAAATGTCACATTAAAATGCATCGCCATCCTCCAGGTCCTTTTTTGTTTCACCTTTCTACTCCCTCTTCTGTTTCCTGTAAATTTTTACCATCCGTTAAAGGGCAGAGTAATGGAAGGATTTACAGCAGGTTGTAAAACTGGCACATCTCTGTGTCTTTCTCATCTTTTTTTTAATTTTTTTAACTTTTAATCCAAGATCACATCATCAGTCTGTCTCCATTTTTTTCTAGTCATCAGTATGTGAGATCAAACTCGTTTTCAGGTTTTATCATTATATCTATCAACTTCTAGTTGATGATTACTATCAGAAATGGGGCAAAACAGGAGAAACACACACACTATGTAAATATTATGTGTTTGACCACATTGTGTTGCTGGGCCAATGTTTATTCCATCCACTTTATTTAACCAGAACAAATTTACAGCACACATCATCTCAGACATGAACGAAGCTCATTATAAATTTAACCAAACAAAAAGTAAACAACAGCAAAACAGGTGGTGAAGGAATCAAACCCAAAATGCAGACAAGTCCACAATTTAAATCCAAAAATCAAACAAACAAAATTGGCCTCAATTTTGGGCAACGGGAGATGACAGAGATGCTTCGTCCATAAACACTGTAAACTCTGAGGATTTATCTGCTGGGGGTTTGATTATGAGCAAATGCAGGTGAGCTGATTACAGATGGAGCCTAGGTGTGTGGAGCTGAACAACAGGTGGAGCTGAGGGAACCATGGCTGAGTCACATGAAGCAACAAGACAAAAATAATCCAGTTAACTTAAAATAACATTTTGAAATACAAAGAAACCACAAATCTAAAACTAAGACATAAAATGAAATTATCTCAAAGCTTACAACTGCAACACAGCTGTTTATATTACACACTATATGAAATGTAGATGTTTAAAAATGTTTTATTAAAATTGAAAAGTTCGTTAATTTTAATACAGCAGTCCCTTGATACTTTGCTGTTTGACTTTTGCGGACTCACTCTTTCAGGGGTTTCAGCGTAAGTTTGTACACGACACATGATTGTCAACTCCAATATTACTCTGGGATTGGGACAGTATGGGATAAGGTCTCCAGGTCTCGAGGGCCAGTGTCCTACAACTTTTAGATGTTCCACTGGTCCAAAACACCTGAATCTTATGACTGATTTAGCTTCTTAGTGCAGTCACATTCTCCAAAGTCCTGATAATGACCTTCTTATTTGATTAAGCTGTGTGGCATCAGAGACACATCTAAAATTTGCAGGACTCCGTCCCCCGAGACCTAGAGTTTGACACCTGTATGATATTTTTATTTTTCAACTTTGGCACTTTGTTTTAGTATTTTAGTAGTATTTTAGTATGTTTTAGTATTTTGCTGCATGCTTTGGCATTTCTTGATGTTTTTTGGGCTAGTCGAGATGGTTCTTCTCGTCCTAAGCATTGCATTGCATTGTTGACCTTGTGTTGATTTTGCATATGACAAACAAACCAAACCTGAACCAGTTTACGAGTTTAGAATATTGAAAGAGTGTGGGAAAGGTTTAGAAAGCCGTAATAAATATATAAATACTAAAGTAAATATTATACATTGATAAGTGCTGTTAGGTCCCTGTACGACCGGTGTCAGAGCTTGGTCCGCATTGCCGGCAGTAAGTCAGGCTCGTTTCCGGTGAGAGTTGGACTCCGCCAAGGTTGCCCTTTGTCACCGATTCTGTTCATAACTTTTATGGACAGAATTTCTAGGCGCAGCCAAGGTGTTGAGAGGATCCGTTTTGGTGGCCTTAGAATCGCTTCTCTGTTTTTTGCAGATGATGTGGTCCTACTGGCTTCATCAGTTCGTGATTTACAACTTTCACTGGAGCGGTTTGCAGCCGAGTGTGATGCGGCCGGGATGAGGATCAGTTCCTCCAAATCCGAGGCCATGGTCTTGAGCCGGAAAAGGGTAGCATGCCCTCTCCGGGTCGGGGAGGAGGTCCTGCCCCAAGTGGAGGAGTTTAAGTATCTCGGGATCTTGTTCACGAATGAGGGAAAACTGGAGCGTGAGATCGATAGGCGGATAGGTGCAGCGTCCGCAGTGAAGCGGGCGCTGTACCGGTCTGTCGTGGTGAAGAGAGAGCTGAGTCAAAAGGCAAAGCTCTCAATTTACCGATCGATCTACGTTCCCACCCTCATCTATGGTCATGAGCTTTGGGTTATGACCGAAAGAACAAGATCTCGGATACAAGCGGCTGAAATGAGTTTTCTCCGCAGGGTGTCTGGACTCTCCCTTAGAGATAGGGTGAGAAGCTCAGTCATCCGGGAGGGACTCGGAGTAGAGCCGCTGCTTCTCCACATCGAGAGGAGCCAGTTGAGGTGGCTCGGGCATCTGGTTAGGATGCCTCCTGGACGCCTCCCTGGTGAGGTGTTCCGGGCATGTCCCACCGGGAGGAGACCCAGAGGAAGACCCAGGACACGCTGGAGGGACTATGTTTCTCGGCTGGCCTGGGAACGCCTTGGGATTCCCCCGGAGGAGCTGCTCCAAGTGGCTGGGGAGAGGGAAGTCTGGGCCTCCCTACTTATAGTGTAGTTACACCGAACAGCTTTTCAACCTCCAAAAAGCTCGACACGCACGCAAGTGGACGCACTTGTGAATGCAGCGTGTTCGGAGCTGAACGCCAGAACGCGAAACAGCTGCTGGGTGTGTGGGAGGAGCTTACCGGTATACAGAGCCCTGCGCACAGAGTCTTGCGCACTCCGCCAGGCGAGGAGCCTTTTATTTCCGTCTCTGTGGAGCACACTTGACTGGTCGTGAAGGAATTGTCGCGAACACACAGCTACAATGAGTTTCTCTTCCATAGTACACGACTCGCGGGTCTTTTCTGTGACCAACAAACAATACGTCACATAGTGCGCGCGCACCCTCGTTTCCGCGTCACACAGGGACTCTCGCCCTCTCTTCTCCTCCTCTCTTCTCCTCCTCTCTTCTCCCCCCGACACTCCCTGATTGGTTGACACACCAACCAATCAGGTAGAGTTGAGCGGCGTTTGAAAGTTTGAACCGCGAAATGTTCAGCATGTTGAATGCGCGGTTTGGAGGCTGAAGCCGGTTCACGTGCACGGAAAAACGCTTCTCCAGCACGCTCAACACGCACGCGACCTGACGCCAGACGCCAGGAGGTGCCTGGAAGCGCGTCCACCATTGACTTTACATGTAAACTGGACGCTCCTGCTGCTCAAACGCTGCTTGGTGTGACTACACCATAAGGCTGCTACCCCCGCGTCCCGACCCCGGATAAGCGGAAGAAGGTGGATGGATGGATGGATGGATAAAGTAAATATAAGGTCCCTACTTAATGGATTTTCACCTATTGCGGGTCTCTGGCACGTAACCCCACAATAAGTGAGGGACTACTGTAACATGATATTTACGTTGAAGAGAAAGATGAACTGAAAGGTGAAGAAGACTCCATCCAAAGGACCTGACTAAACCTTTTTGATTTACTGATCAATGTTCCAACACTCAGCTAAGGGGATGAGGTATAGACCTTTATCTTAAAAACAGATCCTAGGTACAAGCCTTGGAAATGCCCTTCCTCTGTAAGGTGGCTCAGCTTTAGAGATAGGATGAGGCCCTCCATCATCTGGGGGACGCTCAGAGTAAACTGAGTCAGCTGAGGTGCTTCAGGCGTCGTATTAGAAAACCTCCGGGGTGCTTCTCTCAAGAGGAGACCCAGGGATAGACTGAAAACTTGCTGAAGGGATAATGTATCCTCTCTGTCTTGGCTTGGGATCCCCCAGGAGGAGCTGGATAGTGTTGCAGCAATGAGGGATGTATGGATTTCCCTCCTGGAACCTGTGGTTCCTACAAGCTTACCATGGAAGAAAATGAGTGGAAGGATGAGTGTAATGCGAGGCTGGTTGTCCAAGTTTGGCGATCAACAAACAATACATAATTTATTGAGACAAAGAAAGGCAGTATTGTTTTTCAGTCGCATCCCTTGATCTTTATTTAAGGACAAAAGTTTTAAAGAGCTCATCTTTCTTCTGCTTTTAGCCCGTTTAAACCTTCCTTCTTGTGACAAATGAGCCCTCCACTGAACCGTGATGCATTTTTATATTGTATAACTCACAACAAAAACTGCTCTTGATCTTGAAAATTTTGTCTCTCCATGCTTTTACTGAAACGCTTGTTGAAGTCGCTGCCTTTCGTTGCCATGGAATATTTTAAAATTGCTATAATGACTCCATCACTATCAGTGATTCCTTTAACAGGGTAACACAAAAAGTGCTAACTTAGACTCAAGGTTCACCTGTCAATGCCTTGCATTGTTTTTTATTCCATCCTAAGCTGAGAATTTCCTGATTGTTCCAACTGTGCAGAATCTTTTACCATCTGGTGGCTGCCATCCGTGGACATTTTCAAAAATAAATCATCAAGGAACGCTTTAAAGCACAAAGAGGTTTCCAAAACAAGACAAACTCCAGACAAAGTTGAGGCATGTGGTCTGAAGGACTTGAACCACAAAACTGAAAAGTTTTAGAGCAACACATTAAGAGCGTCATATTTCATGTACTGTGTATTTAACAAACCCTGAGGGCACACACATAGCTTTCATTTTGTTAGGGTTTGACCAGATGTTGAACATCTGTTTAATCTCTCGGTTTTTGATGTTTGAACAGGGTTGCAGCTTATTGTTGAAGAGCCTGAAGAGAAATGATTGAGGCGACATGAAACAGAATGGCCAGAAGGCACAGAGCGTTCTTTGCCCTTCTCTGAGGTTGAGCTCAGCCTCTGGGTTGAATTACATGATGGCAACAATCAGTGGACGATCCCTCCACCCCCCCGCTGGGATGCTCAGGTGTCTGATCAATAACTCGGGGCTTCCCTCGTCCTCCTCTGAAAGGAATAGATTGCATCAAACACAAACAAAGTAAAATTTATTGGCGCTATTTGACGTTTCATCTCAGGTGGATTGATCGATATCTGGGAGAAAACAATGAGCAAATCTCCTGAAGCTGCTGAAGTTCAGAAAACAATACAGACGTATCAGTTCCCAACAACACCCCCACCCTTCTGTCTCTGTAGCATGAATTATTTTTATTTTTTTTGCAGTTGTCGTTTCATATATCAATGTTAAAAAGGGGTGGCATGACGGCATAGTTGTTAGCACTGTCACCTCACAGTCAGGTGAATACAGTTTCACCTCCCAGTCTTTCTCTATGGAGTATGCATGTTCTCCCTGTGCTCCCATGGGTTTTCTCCAGGGACCTCAGTTTCCATCCATAAGTTCAACAAGCATCAATGTGTTAATTGGCAACAATCAATGTATGTTAAGATCAACAGCAAATGCTCAAATGATGAATTTATTGTTATTGTGGCTGTTCTTATCATTTCTGTCAATAAGAATTTTGTGCTTTAGCATTTTTCAGAATTGTCAACTCACGAGTGACACACTTTTAGTGACTAAAAGTGAGATTTGTCTGCTTCTGTCCTTCAGTGGTAACAGCTAGCTGATATTGCTAAAGCTAAAGGAGCAGGGCTAAGTGACTGATTTCAGAGATGATATGATTCAGTGGATACAATAGGGGCGGCCATGGCGTAGTCGTAATGGCAGTCGTCCCCCGATCGGAAGGTTGGCGGTTCGAATCCCGGTTCCCCACACCATGTGTTGTTGTGTCCTTGGGCAAGACACTTAATTCCGAATTGCTCCCGGTAGGACTGGAAAGCACCTTGCATGGTAGTCTGCCGCTACCGGTGTATGAATGTGTGTTGCATTCAATGTGTAGCGCTTTGAGATTTTCACTAATGAAAAGCGCGTTATAAATTGAATTCATTATTATTATTATTATTATTATTATTATTATTATTATACAATGCTCTTTTCATTTGACCACATAGCACTGCAATAATGACATGAAGCCTTTTATATTAACCATTGTTTTTAACACTTTATTTATACCCTTTATTTATTTATTTATTTATTTATTTATAGACCACAGTCCGTGAAGATCCACAACTTCTCCTCCTCCACCATAACCCTCAGCACTGGCTCTCCTCAAGGATGTGTGCTGAGCCCCCTTCTGTTCACTCTGCTCACATATGATTGTACAGCCACACTTCCAGGCTGTCATATTGTTAAGTTTGCAGATGATACAGCGGTGGTGGGATGCATCACAAACAATGATGAGTCCAGCTACAGACAGGAGGTGGAACACCTGGAGAGCTGGTGCAAAGAGAATAATCTTCACATGAATGTGAAGAAGACAAAGGAGATGATTGTGGACTTCAGAAGGAACAAACACACCCACGCCCCACTGAAAATAGGTGGATCTGCAGTGGAAGTGGTCTCCAGCTACAAATACTTGGGTGTACACATGAATGATAACCTCAGCTGGAGCAACAACACCACCAGCCTGATCAAGAAAGGTCATCAGAGACTCTACTTCCTCAGACGGCTGAGACGTGCTGGTCTGAGCAGCCCAGTCCTCACCTCCTTCTACAGGTGTGCAGTGGAGAGCGTCCTGTGCTCCAGCATCAACGTGTGGCATGGAGGCTGCACAGTTGAAGAGAGGAAAGCTCTACAGAGAGTGGTGAAGGCTGCACAGAAGTCTGTTGGAGTCAGTCTCCCCACCATCACAGACATTTACACCTCCAGATGCAGGAAAAGAGCCACCTGCATCATGAAAGACCTCACTCACCCAGCACACTCACTCTTTGTCCCACTCCCCTCAGGACGGAGGTTGAGGAGCATCAAATGTAGAACCACTAGACTGAGGAACAGCTTCTACCCTGAGGCTGTTAGACTCATGAATAAATAAAAATAAAATAAAACATAAACCGGGCACGTCCCACCGGGAGGAGACCCAGAGGAAGACCCAGGACGCGCTGGAGGGACTATGTTTCTCGGCTGGCCTGGGAACGCCTTGGGATTCCCCCGGAGGAGCTGCTCCAAGTGGCTGGGGAGAGGGAAGTCTGGGCCTCCCTACTTAGGCTGCTACCCCCGCGACCCGACCCCGGATAAGCGGAAGAAGATGGATGGATGGATGGATGGATGAATAACACTGCAAAATATCACATCATGCTGATGCTGATCTGTTTTCTTGTTGCTGTGTTCATCTGTGACCATCTGCTCATACAAACTCATGTTCGTGCTGCTGTTTATTTCCACTATATTAGGGCTTAGTGTATTACTAGTTGATGTTTCTCTTAGTTAATTCTAGATGTTATTACTGTTTTTCTCTTGCATTTGTTGTTGGATGTAACTGGGACCCCGTGTACATAATCTCGTTTTCATCACATGTACCACATGCGGTGCAAATGACAATAAAGACTCTCTGACTCTGACTCTGATACAGGTTAGTCTCATTGAGCCACGAGAACTCACTTTCAAGAGAGACCTGTTTAGGGAGCAGATGGTGGGGGTTAAGGGCCTTGCTCAGGGGCCCAGAGTGGGACGAATGAGGGTGGAGGCAGGTGTGAGTGTTTCACCTTTTTCCACCGACATTTTTTTATGTTGTCGGTACCGTGGCTTGAACCGTCGATCTTTCGATCACAGGCCCACCGTCTCTAACCACTGTGCCACCACTCCCCTTACCATAAGCAAGAGGGGTGGGGTTGGGGGTGAAAAGACTTTATAGATGCAAAAATGAAAATGTTGCAAAGGTGACAAATGGATTCATGGGTTGACAGGTAGGTAGCTTGATGGATGGATGAATGGAGAGAGAGAGATATTCATTCATTCAACCTATTCAACCTATTATTTACTTGTACATTAACTCATACGCTGCTTTGCCACTTTGCAAATGTCAATGCTAGAAACCTTTAGTTTATTTTAGTTATACTTTTTATACTCTTTTTTTATACTAGTATGCAAAAACTCAGGACAGTATTATGTTCATTAAATGTTTAATGTTTTAGTTTTAGAGTTGGTGTAAATTTTCATACTCTTATACCACTATGCAAAAACTCAGGACAGTGTTAGTTTTACTATTTTATGCTTATGTCTATTATTATATGTTTCAGTGTTTCAATGTTTAGATGTTTACTGTTGCACCGAGGGACTGAGAGAAACGCAATTTCGGTCCTGTGTATGTCCTGTACAGTACATATTGCAGATCTGACAATAAAGTTGACTTTGACTTTTGACTTTTGA
>JBBPBX010060248.1:9524-21509 GCA_038048925.1 Garcialebias charrua
AAATTTCAACAGGCAAAGCATTCTGATCCCTCCCCCTCAGAGCCATATATGGCTCTGCTCCCCCTTGCTCTGCTGAAATTCAAATTCAAGCTCTGTTTTTATTGGCTGATTCAAATTCAAGCTCTGTTTTTATTGGCTGGTTACAAAAAGCTCTGTTTTTATTGGCTGGTTAAAAACTCTGTTTTTATTGGCTGGTTAACGGCGGGTCACTGTGGCTTTTTAGAAATGCTTTTAGTAACACCTGGAGAAGCAAGGGGACTATAGTTTTTTCAAAGATTACTTTGTCTAACATCAGTCTGTCAGGAGATAGTGACAGAGTGAAGAAATATGTTAAAAATATATTTTTAGAAAACTTACAGACTGCACTACAGAAACTGCAGACTGCACCTTTAATCAAAAAAAGGTGTTCAATACAGAAACAATTTATTGTTTAAATCCTGAAAAAGAAGAAAATCTGTGATATAATTAAGTAAGTTGGTAACAGGTAACTATGTCTACATTCTTACATCTGGTGTACTGTACGACTGAGTAAATCTGACCGTACCTGTAACCCTACAGTCATAAACACCTAGATCAGAATGAGAAGCTTGGCATGTTTGGCGTGACCCATGTTTTGGCTATGGATGGGTACAGCAACAAATTTGTTTCAAATGCCACCATGCCAATAAAAAAACAACCTGATGATCTTTGAGGAAGTTTAAAGGTAAAAAACACAGACAAACCAGATGGTCGGAGCCACTCACTTACTTTAGAAAATCCATTTGCACTATTGTTGTGTGTATGTACTAAAATAGCTGTACTAGTTTGACACATTTGTTAGAAAACAAAAATAAAAATTGATTAAGTCCACAGGAAAGTTTTCCAAAATTTGATTTTTGATGTGAGGTTAAAGTCAAAAATATAGAAAACAATGATGTACTGTATTTGTTGAATCCCACATAAAATTAATAATGAAATGACAAGTCGTTTTTTTCATTTTTTGAGTTTTGATTCTCTATGAAAAAACAATTGAACGAAAGGTACACTGACCCATGTTCTTTTTATGATTCATTTTGCTAATCTTATAGTTATATTTCAGTGCGCCGAACACTGAAAACTTCTAGTCCACGCCCACTTGCGGTGTTGGCCCCACCCAGTCCACTCTAAAAAAAATTTTTTATTAAATTTATTTATTTTAAAATACAACAAAAGCAAAAACAATCACAAATGTGACTATATAATATTAAGATATAAAATGAAGGGTGACAGAAAGAAGTGTAAATCTTATTATATCTGCCCCCATCATCAAACAGTCAATTCAAACAAAAAATAATCATCAACAAGTTACAGAATAAAAAAATAACTCATATAATTATCGAATTACAAAATAACCGTGAAAAACTAATTTTGTTTTCAAAAACGAACATATTTAAATGTTAAAATATATATATATATTGAGCAATTTTATGAATAGTAAAAAAAATCATGTCAATGGACCTTTAAGCATGTTAGGATGTTTGATGAGCTGTTCACCTAATACACAGATGTAATGTTAATTATTTCATGACACTCACATTTCAGGGTCTGAAAAATCCAGGCATCTTCATGCAGGACAGCTTGGTGTGTGTGTCATGGAAATCTACGGCAGTAAGATCAAAACAGAAAGTCCACGATGTGAGCTGTGTAGAAATTACAGCAACACAAAAATGAACATGTGCGTCAACATCTGCAGAAATGAAAACACAGACAGCAACAACTTCTCCTTACCTGTGTGGTGCACATGTGTGGATGGACCAGGGGGGCGTGACGCTTTGGAGGCTGTCGAGAGAGAGGTGATATTACAGTAGATGTAGCATAAAACAAAAAATAAAGGAAAAAACATTGACATGTCTTTGCTGTACCTTTCCGACGATGCTGTGGTGGTATGTGAAGGTGGGCAGGTCAGTGATGGGATGGTGGAGCTGGTGGAGAGGAGGTGGAGGAGGAGCAGCAGGCTGTGAACATGAGCAGATACAAATTGATTAACAGATGAAGTTACTGTGTGTAACATGACACAACTCAGAAAAAGAAAAATAACATTTCATTACTGTACCTGGAGGGAGGGAGCGGGGAGGCGTCTTTTACTGGGGAGAGGGTGAGCTGTCCATGGACTCCTCCTGGCTTGCTGCAGGAGGACAAGTGCCACAGCAGCATCTCCATCAGCTCTGGCTCATCCTAAAAAGAATGAAAGAGATTATCAGAATCAAATGCTTTATAACAGTTTGACTTTATTATTTAATGTCCTTTTCTAATACTGTAGTTTTATTTCAGTAAATCCATTCAAACAGTGAAACTTGTATATTATATTAATTCCTTACACACGGACTGATATATTTTAAATGTTTATTTCTTTTAATGTTGATGGTTATAACTGATAACTAATGAAAACCCTATCTCAGAAAATTGGGATATTACTTAGACCACTGGGGGAAAAAAATAGGATTTTTAGAAATGTTGGCCTTGTCAAAAAATATATCCCCTCCTATATCAAAGGATTAGACAGGTAAGGGTGATATCAAATTTTCTACATAATGACACATGTCCACTGTGCTATTGTGCTGTAATATACATTATTTTCTGGTGTATAGGTCGCACCTGTGTATAGGTCGCATTGTCCAATTATCACCAATAGATTGGAAAAATCCCTAGATAGGTTGCACTGGTGTATAGGTTGCACCTACGTTTAGCTTTGCTGCAAATGTCTGCCACAGGAGCACACAGCAAGGCTTTTAAGAAGATTAACACTTAAAAACATTTATTTGTTTGATAAAAATTATAGCAAATATATGTCTGAGCTGAACTTTTCCTTAATAAATGAACGTAATTGTGAAATGAGCTGGATTTAAAAATTAGTTTCACCGAAAGTGATAACAAGCCATATATAGGTCGCACCCAAGTATAGGTCGCAGGCCTTGAAAAAAACATAAAAAGATGCGACCTATACACCGGAAAATACGGTAATTAACTTGCAGATGCATGATTAAAAAAAACTTGCAGAATTGTTCATTAGTTCAGGCGTGTCAAACTAATTTCCACCGAGGGCCACATCAGCTTAGTGGTTGCCCTCAAAGGGCCAGATGTAGCTGTAAGACAGTATAAATGTAGTTAAATTTAACTAAATGTACAGTAATCTAAATTAAACACAACTACTCCTTATTGGTAAATAACTGTTTTTTTTAAACTTATTCAACTTACAAATATTACATATATATATTTGCACAGATGTAGAAATAATGTCTACTTCTTACACTGTTATAATATAAAACCCTTTTGACTTATTGATTATGTGACAATCAGACCTTTTAAGCTCTCAAGGGCCACATAAAAATATGTGGAGGACACATCTGGCCCGCGGGCCTTGAGTTTGACACATGTGGCGCCATGTTGTGACTGCTAATGTGAGCTAGATATAGCTCCACTAGCATTAGCTCCGTGCAGCCTACGGGCGCCTGGCTAGTTAATGGTTTTTCAAAAGCACAGACTCGAGCTTTCTTCAGATCAGAACCACTCCTCCAGAACCGACATGAGAACATTTGTTAAATGTATCATTATCTACAAACGAAGCAGTCACTTCTGGCACATGGGCCCCAGGCCTGTTAACACTGGAAATCCCAGGATATTTAAATCAGTACAATCTTTACCAGAGCCCAGCCAAATGGCTCTTTTTTTTAGGAATTTGTAATCCTTGAGTAAGCATGCCTGGAGACTTTTTCCTTCTATGTAAATGTGAAGGCTTTTGTAGTAGGAGAATGCATTTGGGGGGGATATGCTGGGGGACTTGTGTCCATTGTTTGCTAAAGAATGGCAAACATTCCAATCTAATTGGCTTGGCTGATGGCGCTTGTAACAGATTCACATGTGGAAAATGTTATGCAGAGACAGGTTGTGTTCTGACATACTGTAAGTGTGATTTTATACAGTACTTACATATACATAAATATATATATATATATATATATATATATATATATATATATATATATATATACATATATATATATATATATATATATATATATATATATATATATATATATATATATATATATATATATATATATATATAAATATATGTACATTACAACATATAATTTCATTTGAGCTGCTTCCTTCAGGGCGAAGGTACGGCCTTCCTTTATTCTCAAGAAACAGAACAAAATTTTCTTTCATACCACAAGCAATTAAATCAATAAATAATACTAAGGTATCATGACTTACTGAGCACAAATGTCTTGGCTACACCTTCTGCAACATTTTGGCTGACTGGCAGATTCACATGTGTTGTGACAAATGTAGAAATGATATGTTGTGTATATATATATATATATATATATATATATGTGTGTGGGAGTGGTGGCGCAGAGGTTAAGAAGGTGCGCTTGTGATCGGAAGATCGCCGGTTCAAGCCCCGGTACCGACAACATCAAAGATGTGGGTGGGATAAGTGAAGCGGTCACACCTGTCTCCACCCTCATCTGCCCCACTCTGGGCCCTTGAGCAAGGCCCTTAACCCACACCATCTGCTCCCCCGGGAACCCTAGATATCAGCTCTCTACTCCACACAGAGGGCTGTGGTTGCTCGGTGGTCTGTGGTTGTGTCAGGAAGGGCATCCGGCGTAAAAACAACTGCCAAATCTTCGTGCGACTAGATCGCTGTGGTGACCCCTAACGCAGGGAAAAAGCCGAAAGAAGAAAAAATATATATATATATATATATATATATATATATATATATATATATATATATATATATATATATATATATATATATATATATGTACATTACAACATATAATTTCATTTGAGCTGCTTCCTTCAGGGCGAAGGTACGGCCTTCCTTTATTCTCAAGAAACAGAACAAAATTTTCTTTCATACCACAAGCAATTAAATCAATAAATAATACTAAGGTATCATGACTTACTGAGCACAAATGTCTTGGCTACACCTTCTGCAACATTTTGGCTGACTGGCAGATTCACATGTGTTGTGACAAATGTAGAAATGATATGTTGTATATATATATATATATATATATATATATATATATATATATATATATATATATATATATATATATGTACATTACAACATATAATTTCATTTGAGCTGCTTCCTTCAGGGCGAAGGTACGGCCTTCCTTTATTCTCAAGAAACAGAACAAAATTTTCTTTCATACCACAAGCAATTAAATCAATAAATAATACTAAGGTATCATGACTTACTGAGCACAAATGTCTTGGCTACACCTTCTGCAACATTTTGGCTGACTGGCAGATTCACATGTGTTGTGACAAATGTAGAAAGGAGATGTTGTATATATATATATATATATATATATATATATATATATATATATATATATATATATATATATATATATATATATATATATTATATATATATNATGTGACCGGGTGCGCGCGCGCGCGCGTGTGTGTGTGTGTGTGGTGTGTGTGTGTGTGTGTGTGTGTGTGTGTGTGTGTGTGTGTGTGTGGCGATCAGACCCCGCATGCGATGTGACCGGTTCGGACCGCGAGTCCGCTCATCTTCTAAAATAGCGCTGATTATAACAGCGGAGTTATGTGTCCTCAACTTTAAAAACATAACCAGAGTTGTTAGTGCACTAAAAACAGCGTAACTCTTGGAAAAAGGAGCTGCTGGAAGCCAGAACTCAGATAAAAACAGAGCAGGTGGATCTCTGCTTCCCCCGTATGCCTCCCCACACAGCTCAGCTCTGAAGGGGGCTGGACATGGCGCAGAACTGCGCTGAAACCACGCCCACGTGCGACACGCCCCCAGCGTTCTAGAGCAAGGCAAAATCATGTTTTTTCATGATTTTTGAGACTTAATTTTATAAGGAAATCAATGTTTTTAATCAGTCAGATTTATATGGGTGATTAATAACACATATTTATGCTGTGTGACAAAATAAAAACACAAATTTAATTTCACTTTACACGGTCTTTAATGTCTTTGTATTAATATAGGATATTATTGAGGTCATTGTTAGAATAGCTCCTATAGTGATAGATGTAATTGTGATTTTAATGCACAATTAGGGGCTGGAGTGTAGGAGCTATTTCTCCATTTCTGGTTAAATTTTAGCATTTAAATTGTTTAGTTTATCCTTATGTTTTTGTTGTTTGATTTATTATTACTGTATTTTTGTTTAATTCATTATTTAGAATAAGTTATTTGATTAGGAATTCACTTAATTAGTTTTAGTTGGGATGCGGGTGTTTCACAGTATAAATAGGTGGGTCTTAGGCAGCTTATTATGCACGTGGATGGTCATAAGTTTTTTTTTTTACCAGTCACAGTCACTTCAGTCAATCAGTCTATCAGCCAGATAACAGGTGCAGGAATCAGAACAGGAGAATTAGAATCCGGTAGAGCCTGTAACCTTTTGCCTGAACGATGGAATAAAACAACAAAAATCAACATTCCTCTTTCCTTTTTTGAATTTTGATTCCTTTTTTTGGGGGGCTGCGTAAACCAGAATCCATGGTGCATCAATCCAGAAGACAAATGGTCACTACACATATGTTCAGCTTTAATGGTTGTACGCCTAAGATTTACAGAGAGAAAAATCGTAAGAATAAATTTAGTATTTAGCGAGCTATGACTGATTAAACGCGCAGATACTTCATTGCACCTGTCAAACAGGTTACACTGAGTAGAGCAGGCGACCGGGCAAATGCGGGATCTAGCTTTTATATATCTGTGGCGCCAACTGCACCTGAACGTAACATCCGCCTGGACGCAACATCCGTAGAAGGGAAGCGTGAAGGGACAAACTACCTACCACTTGTATTTTGCTTTCACTCTGACAGAAAAACAAGCCCAAAAAGCGACTTAACGTTCTAAATAAGCCCAAAAACCCACAACCTGTGACTCACAAATTTTATAAGCGGCTGTAGAAAAAACAAGCCCAAAGTCGCTTGTAATAAGCAGACTTGGCAACTATGGTGCCTGGGACAGACAGAGCAGGCTGCCTGCATTGGCTCAAATGAGAAAGTCACCGCTGAATCCACAGAGCATGAACGTGAAATATACAACGTAAAATTTATTTTACCCCTGCAGCACACACTGGATATCCTTATATTTAAGGGTTGATTTCAAAATTCAATTCAGTTTATTTATATAGCGCCAAGTCACAAACTCTTGCATGAACCTCAAATATGGGTGTCTGTTCCATTGTTGATGTTGTCTGTGAGGTAACACTATATTGCAAGGGAACTCAAAAACGTTTGCGTGGGAACGCAAAACTACTGCGAGGGAACGTAAAAGAAAAAAAAAGTCCCCTCCGGGGCTCTGTAGTTTATCTGGTGGTTGAACCAATCAATGGAATAATAGCAGCAGTTTTCATTAAAAGAAGACTGACTTTTCTGACTGTAATGCAAGCAGCTTCAGTCTCTGCAGATGGATCAGGTCTGTCACATGTTCAAAATGTTGCTGTCAAACATGCTGCAGGTCCATCAGGATAAATCAGTGCACTAGTTTTCTACACAGTTTTTTTTTTGGTGGGGGGTTGGTGGTGTGAATCCAGCTGCGTTTTATTGAGAAGGAATTAGATCTGTTCAACACAACTTCAGCACAAACTTGAAATTGTTGGTAAGAAGACAAAGGTTTACGAGTTTATTCCTTCTGGGAAAACAAACAATAATTCAATCAACCAATAAACCAGATGGTGGAAGAAAAGTGAGAGGGACATGAAGTTGTTTCCAGGAGGGTAAAAACATACCTGCTGTTGGTTTTAACTTGACAAAGGCATAAACCACACATCAACGTGTGCGCACACACACACACACACACACACACACACACACACACACAGGTTTGTCAATGTGGTTTAGCCGGACTTTTTCGCCAAACCCGCCCGAAGGTGTAATACGGGGTCTACCCCTTCCCGAGGTCCTAGCGACCTGGGACCAAGCTCAGAGCACTCTAAAAATTTTGAAAAAAATTTGGGTCACTTTAGCTTTCCGATAGGAGCTTCACAGCACGTTTTACCACCCAGACTCCAGTGTGGTTTACAAGGACGTCAAAAAATGTGGTTTATGAGGACAAACATGCATTATGGGGTCTTTAAAGGGACATTTAAACTCCGCCTACTTAACATAAAATTAACATAAAACACACAAATGTGACAGGACACTGCATTAGGAGAACAGTTTTTTGAACTGATTTTATTAAACAAATTAGGCACATACTTTATTTATATTCACTAACAAATCTTCAAATGTTTAAAATAAAATAAAACTTAAATGTTTCAAATAAAATAAAATAAAAACTTAAATTCTGTTGACATATTTACATTATTATAAAACATATTAACATTATATACATATTTCTAAAACAAAATTTTACTTTTTCTGCAGGGTTAATCACAACCTAATGTAAAGTACAGGGGATCCCCGACTTACGAGCGACGAAAGAGTTCCTCAGTCTGAGATGACATATTTACATTTTATAAAACATTAACATTACAAACTTGTACATATTTCTAAAACAAAATTTTACTTTTTCTGCAGGGTTAATCACAACCCAATGTAAAGTACAGGTGATCCCTGACTTATGAGCGATGAAAGACTTCTGAGATGACATATTTACATATTATAAAACATTAACATTACAAACTTGTACATATTTCTAAAACAAAATTGTACTTTTTTTACAGGGTTCACCACAACCCACTGTAAAGTACAGGTGATCCCCGACTTACGAGCGACGAAAGAGTTCCTCAGTCTGAGATGACATATTTACATATTATAAAACATTAACATTACAAACTTGTACATATTTCTAAAACAAAATTGTACTTTTTTTACACGGTTCACCACAACCCACTGTAAAGTACAGGTGATC
Organism: Garcialebias charrua; assembly: GCA_038048925.1. Lineage (NCBI taxonomy): Eukaryota > Metazoa > Chordata > Actinopteri > Cyprinodontiformes > Rivulidae > Garcialebias > Garcialebias charrua. The sequence continues at coordinate 18,412 of JBBPBX010060248.1, forward strand.
CCCGACTTACGAGCGATGAAAGAGTTCCTCAGTCTGAGATGACATATTTACATATTATAAAACATTAACATTATAAACTTGTACATATTTCTAAAACAAAATTGTACTTTTTTTACACGGTTCACCACAACCCACTGTAAAGTACAGGTTATCCCTAACTTACGAGTGACGAAAGACATCCTCAGTCTGAGATGCTGTATTCAGCTCAGTCTTATAAAGACTTCCTTAGTCTGAGATGTTGTATTCAGCTGAGTCTTATAAATAAAGACTTCCTGATGACAGCCAAAACCAGCTGCTCACATGATCAAGGAGGACCATCAGCCTAAACATTGCCCATTTTCTACATCCATCCATTATCTTTACCCGTTTCTTCCATTTTGGGTCACGGGGGTCGCCGGTGCCCATATCCAGCAATCATAGGGCAAGGGGCGGGGTGCACCTTTCACGGTTCGCAAGTTTATCACAGGGCATCACATTTGTTACATGAAAACATAAAACACTAGAAAGCTTGTTGAACAAGACACATACTAAAATTAAAATACCCTGATGAATGCTCAATAATTCTAGTAGAATAATCAAAAAAGCTAAGTCTGGTCCTCAGGACATTCAAAAAAACAACACAAAGAAAAGCAAAAAAAAAAAACTGGAAATGTTTAGTCTTTTGTCCAAGTCTGGAGATAATGTATTCAACTCAGTATTATAAATAAAGATTTCCTCAGTGTGAGGTGCTGCATTCAGCTTAGTCTCATAAATAGCACCCTCTCACAGTGGATCAACCAGTTTGCAGGTCCTCCTTGATCATGAGAGCAGCTGGTTTTGGCTGTCATCAGCAAATTGGTTGATCCACTGTGAGAGGGTGCTATTTATAAGACTGAGCTGAATGCAACATCTCAGATTGAGGAAACCTTTCGGACAAATGACTTCCACAGTCTTGGATGCTGTACTCAGCTCAGTCTTATAAATAAATACTTCCTCAGTCTGAGGTACTGCATTCAGCTCAGTCTTATAAATAGCACCCTCTCACAGTGGATCAACGAGTTTGCTGAACAGCCAAAACCAGCTGCTCTCATGATCAAGGAGGACCTGCAAACTGGTTGATCCACTGTGAGAGGGTGCTATTTATAAGACTGAGCTGAATGCAGCACCTCAGACTGAAGACGTGTTTCGGACGAATGACTTCCTCAGTCTTACATGCTATGTTCAGCTCAGTCTTATAAAAGAAGACTTCCTCGACAAAGTTTTTTTTACAGTTTTTACATCAAAGTACAATTCAAACAAAAACACTTTCATCGATTCATCGCAAACCTGTTGCTTCCTCTCACATTCCTCCTTGGTGATCAGTTCACCTCGATATTCCAAAAGAAAGTCATATTTTGCAAAGGATTTATTTGCTAAGATTCCTCAACCTAGTTATATAAATAGGAAAAATTGTATTTTTTGTTAACACTAATAAAGCTCCACATACCTTTTAAGTTCACTGATAAATTTGATGACAAGGCCCTAAATAAAGACTTCCTCAGTCTGAGGTGCTGCATTCAGCTCAGTCTCATAAATAGCAAACTCCACTTGAGATTTCATGATAGAATGCAGACTGCTTTGCCTTATGTTTTAAATGTGTTTTCTCCAATATTCCTTGTGTCAGGAGAAAAGCAACATTTTGAAGTGCTGGGAAAAACAGGGAAACTTGTGTCTGACATATTAGGATCAGATATTGCTGCTTTTTCCAGAATCTGTCCAACTTTGGACTGGCTACATTGAAGGGGGACACAGGGACATCTGGACAAGTCTCAGTCCATCACAGGGACACATTTACAAGTCTCCAGTCCATCACAGGGACACATTTACAAGTCACCAGTCCATCACAGGGACACGTGGACAAGTCTCCAGTCCATCATAGGGACACCTGGACAGGTCTCCAGTCCATCACAGGAACACATTTACAAGTAATATAATAATAATAATAATAATAATAATAATAATAATAATAATAATAATAATAATAATAATAATAACAATAATAATAATAATAACTGACAAGTTATAATAATAACAAGTCTCCAGTCCATCACAGGGACACCTGGACAGGTCTCTTCTCTTAGAATTGAGAAAGCCTTTTGGATGAAGGGCGAAACGTCTTCTGCTACAAATAAAAGTCCAGTTGTTTTTTTATTGAACACATTTTTTTGATTGTAACAAAGACCTCGGTACATACCAGGCAACTAGGTTATTAGTCATTTCATTATAAAGCCAGGTTGCATAGGTACCAGGTACATACCAATTGAGTACAAGATAACATGTCATTTTATAGAATAGTCTGGTACAAAATATACATACTGGTTAAATAACCAGTATGCTACCAGTATCTGGGGTATGTACCTTTCTGTATTATGTATTAATATTGTATAAATCTGTGTTACACTTTTAAATACTTTATTTAAAAAAAAAGTTCCTCCATATTTTTTTCAACCTGTAGCTTGGATATCTTTGCCAGTTGTGTTGGGGGAGCTGGTAATCTGTAAAATTCCCTGTGAACACGGATGTCATGGCCCAAGAAGTCTGCAACCTGGTCAAGTTCATTGTTTTTTAAGTTCAAGACTTGTGAGAGCGTGGCTACATGTTTCCGTAGTTGTGTTGACCTGAGGAACTCTGGGTGCTATGCTCCACACTGGCTTGCATGAACACGCAGACTGTCCTGTCCTCTGTAGTGACTCATTGATTTAGGTCTTGCAAATAGAAATAAGTTTGTTTGTAAAACAACACATGTCTCTCTCTTACTTGCCAATAAAGTCAGTGCATCCACCACATTTGGTGCGAGTAAAACTGCAACCTTTCGGCCTCTTTTCACAATGATTTCAACCCGAGTGAAATGGCTGCAGAGCTTCTGTTCAACCGTTGACAAACCCATGGCAACATCATCATGGAGCTTGGTGGTGTCACGCTCCATAAAACTTCGTAGGTGCATCTTTGAAACCTCTCCTGCTCGTCTACGATTGAACACAATGACCTATGCAAGTGTAACTTTTGCAAGTTCTGCATAAGTCTGGGGGCTGGCTTCATCTTTCAAGGTGTTAAAGGCATTTTCTCCTGATTTATTCAGA